>CAUYRT010065141.1:0-15120 GCA_963574885.1 Lepilemur ruficaudatus | reverse complement strand
TTGAGACAGAGTCTCACTCTGTTGTTGCCTGGGCTAGAGTGCCGTGGCGTCAGCCTAGCTCACAGCAACCTCAAACTCCTGGGCTCAAGTGATCCTCCTGCCTCAGCCTCCCGAGTAGCTGGGACTACAGGCATGCGCCACTATGCCCAGCTAATTTTTTTCTAAATATTTTTAGCTGGCCAATTAATTTCTTTCTATTTTTAGTAGAGACGGGGTCTCGCTCTTGCTCAGGCGGGTTTCAAACTCCTGACCTTGAGTGATCCTCCCGCCTCGGCCTCCCAGAGTGCTAGGATTATAGGTGTGAGCCACTGCACCCAGACTATTTTCCTTGAGGGCAGAGACTGGGTCTTACCAGGGCTGGCAACATAATTTGTGGGGCCCAGAACAAAATAAATATGCAGGAGAAAAGTTCTGTTAAAACATAAAAGTGCCACACTAAAACACAAACCTTTTCTCTTTCCTTCATGGTCTCTCTAGATCTATCATGCCATTTAAAATTTACTATTTAATGTTATCCTAAGAAAAAAATTAAATTATTTGCACGAACTCTTGTTATTCAACTTTACATTGTACAATGCCAGTTTGAAATGCTAACTCATCTGCGGAATCAGATTTTGTAGCTTGCGCCTGCATATGTATTTTGTGCTCACCAGGCAGTGGAAATGCCACACAAAACTAACTCAGCTGTTGATTTCACTTCTTGATACATGTGCATTCTCCACTTCCGGCCTACTGATGGGATAGGAAAGGGAGCCATGGTGGTTTTATCTTTTCCTTTCCTTCTATTTCATAATTTTCAGGATAAGTGGCTGGCTAAGTACAAAGTAACGTAAATAAACATGATATTAATAGATTTCCATAGTCATTTGTGTTTCTTAGAACACCACTGCCTTCTTTTTGCGTTTGAAGCAAGTTCTGATTCTGACCAAAGTGTGGCCTCCTGCGGCTGCCAGCGCCCCATTTCCTTAGTCGCAGACGGGTTTACCTCGTGAGCACTTTGAGTCCTACCGAAGTCCTGGGCACCACATTGCCACTGGAATTCCATGCCACAGGGCATCGGGAAGCCCCGTGGGACTGGGAGGGCAAGGCTCTGCAGAGACACAAGTTTTGTGCCCGGCTCCTTTGCTCACATCCATGCCCTACTGCCCCATCAGACTTCATGCACAAAACGCCCATTCAAAGGTAAAAGTGTTAAGAGTTTCAGGATGGTGACAGCAGAGCATTAAACCAAACTTGGGGCTCATGCTTTTCTCCCCTCTCTTTTCACGGCTTATGTACTCAGTAGGCAGCTCTGGGGTTGCTTCTCTTTGCCACTGGGACCCAGCAGGGAGCAAGGGCCTCAGGCAAGTCTGTGGGTCGGTGGAAGTGGGAGTTTCTAAACTCCAGAGCATGACACTCAGGCCCTACGCAGCCTTTCCCAGTGGACTTTTCTTGCTTATGGCATCCTGTCCGCCTCATCCACACGCCTCTCCTCCTCCAGAGATCTGGGACTGCCCGCCACACGCCAGCTGCTTGTGCACTCCTACCTCTGCCTGCCTTCCTCACGCTCCCTCCCTGGGAGAACCTGACTTGATGCTTTCAGGCTCTTCCTCAGTGTCCACACAAACACCATGCACCAAGGCAGGCTGTCCAGCGCACTGCAAGCTCCTAGAGGGCAGGCTCTGATTCATGGTCACTCCAGGAAGAGGCAGATGGAGGAGTGGGACACACAGCTGGGTTCCAGTCCCAGCTCTGCTCCTTGCTGCCCCCATGTGCCACCTTGGGCAAGTGACTGCACCTCTCGGATCCTCATCCTTATCACCTGTAACACGGGGAGAGCTACCTGCCTCCTGGGATTGCTGGGGGTTTAAGTAGGGATGAAAGGGACGGTGTAGGTTAATAGTTTTCAACTTTGGCTATGCATTAGAATTGCCAGGGGCACTTTTAAAATCCCCAATCCCAGGACCAGTTTTTAAAACTCCTCAACTGACCCCAGTGTAGCCAAGACTAACAACCACTGGTGTAGGTGGAAGTGACTAGCACAGAGCCTGGAGCAATCAACAGTTGTTTTTTAAAGCTTAAGACTGAAGAAATCCGGGGAATTTGGCTCCATTTATCACCAGCAGTTCCATCTCAGTTACGTTTTGCTTAAATACCTCCATATTCTCTGCGGGGGCCTCAGCAGCACTCCTGGAGCTCGGAGGGTAAGGCTGTGCTGGTCGGAAGCCTTCTCCTGGAAGGGTCAGCTGTGACAGCTGCCAAAGACCAGGTTGGATTCCCAGTCAAAATGGAAAAAGGCTCAGTGTGGTGTCTGGTCTAGACAATGCCAAATCCTTATTTCCTGGAAGGCTGGGAGTGTGTGGCCAGCAGGGTCAGATGACAATAACTTCAGGCTAGCCAGAAGCAGGCATGCAGGGAAAAGGAGCCAGTGTCGGCGGAGTGCTTGCTCTGGACCAGACAACCTGCATCCTTCCCCTCACTGAATCCCCACCAGAGCTCTGAGATCTTCTTAAATTAGTCCCATTTTACAGATGAGGAAAAGATGCCCACACACAGGAAGTGTGTTGCCTAAGGGTCCAGAGCTCATGGGTCTAGTGACTCCCCAGTCCATACACGCTCTTCGCCCATGCTCAGAGCACTACACGGTGCACGTTCCAGGACGTGGGTCACCAGCAATCTTAGGACCACCAGGTGGACCTGGGGAGGGGGGCACTGCACGGCCACAGTCCGATGACTCTGGCTGGACTAGGCCAAGCCACATTTTGGGGTGACAGGACTAAGACAGCTTTCCGAACCCCTTGTGCAGTAGCCAAGGCATGTCGGAGAAAGACTCCCAGCCTGGGCCCAGCTTTGTCACTATAACAAGCCCTAAACAAAGAATCAATGTCTCATCGTGAATCCAGCTCACTGTTCGGATGATTTAAGTTAGGGGAAATGTGGGTGTCCGACAAGAGCTACTCTGATGATTTGCAGGGGCAGGGGTGGCCGGGCTGACGCTATTTGCCCATTCTGGCCAGCCGCTCCAGTATTGACAGAAGCCTCCGCATGCGCTCGCTAGATTACAGTAAAGACATTCAAATCACAGGCGTGTCAGCCCATGCCTCGGCTCCTCTGTGCCAGCAGCCCCTTCCTTCTGCATTAACCGAGACAAACAGGGAGAAGTCAGGAAATTCTGATTAGCGCAGCAACGGCAGATGAGCTGGGAGGCCTGCGGAAGCCGAGGAGACACAATGAAGTTGGTCTTCATGCATACTAGCTTAAGATTTTCTTCCCATAAGAAATGCAGATGGGAATCGGCACTAAGAGGAAAGCAGGTGCAGTGATTAAAAACAGCTACCACTTGCTGAGCCCTACCCGTGCTAGGCGGTTTTACACGCATTATCTCACTTACTCTACACAGCACGGTGAGGTAGGTATGATGACCATCTCCATTTTACAGACAAGGAAATCAAGGCTCCAGAAGGTGACATCACCTGCCTGAGGTTGCAGAGCTGGTCAATGACAGGGCTGGAGTTTGAAGCGAATTCTGTTTAGCCCTGGGGCTCATGCAACACAATGTGCTTTCTCTTTGATTAAGAGAAATAATCACAAGATTGTATTTGACATATTAGCGGCCACCTGGGGCGGTTCCAGTGGCAATTCGAAGAGATGGCTTATAAGGCAGTGTCAAAGATAGTGGGCTTCGGAGTAATGACTGAGCTCCGGCTCCACCGTACGCCCGCAGGAGCCATTTCACCTCTTGGAGGCTCCGTTTCTTACTGATAGGACGGAAATACAACCCTCCTCATGCTCTGAGCATTTGATACCGTTACACAGCGTGAACGTGCGGGGCAGCAGCTGGTGCCAGGTGAGAGCTGATGTGAGAGCGACAGTGACTGCCCTGTGCTGCAGCAGAGCGACAACTCTCTCCCTGGTACAGAAACCAGAGGGGGCACGCTGAGATCCCAATATCAAACACCTGCTGGCTCAACCACTCGGGCAGTGGCAGTGTTTGCCTCTCTGTCACTGGGGACCAGAGTTTGCATTCCAAAGTCGAGACAGGATGCTCCAAATGGACCAGAGATGACAATTTCGGCTTCCGGAGAGTGTGGAAAACAGAGTCTGAGAGAGCACAGTGGAGACAGGATGGCGCCAGGGGCCTGGCGGGCACCTGGTAGAAACAGAAACCCATTTGCCAAGCGACCGATGGGAGAACCAACATTAGCTGCAGCGACGGGAATGTGGGACTCACGGGTCACAAGGTGAAAGGACATGGTGATAAAGCAGCAGCGAAGTTAGTCTGTAGAGACGAAACATCCCAACCCTCTGAGCCTCCCTAGGATGTGCTGCCCACTGCTCCCCTGGGGGCACGGCCCTGTCCACACGTTGAATTTGGGGCTTATTTATTACCTCTGCCCCATTCCCTTATTTATTGTCACTCCTCTTCTGAATGTCACTGGTCCAGAGTGGAGGCTCTGGTGCCTGGCACAGCCTGGCGCGCAGGAGGTTTTGGTAGGAAGTTTCCCGTCATGAGCACGTGGCAGCACTGAGAAACGGAACGAGGACAAGGAGAAGTGTCAGACACCCGGCTCAGCCTCGACTCCTTTTCCTTGTCTGGGTCTCCTCAGTTTCTTCCTCTGTGAAATGGGAAGGTTGGAGCATCTTCAAGGTACTTTCCAATGCTAACGTGTTGTTTCTAGACAGAGAGAAGGCCTTTCTCCATGAGGTCGGCCACGGCCCTCACAGAGAACGTGTCATGACGCGCAGCCCTCGCCGTGGAGTCGGGGACGGAGAAAGAACCTTAGCGGGAACTCTGGCTCTGCCACCCACCTGTCTGGAACACGGGGCGGGGCTCTGACCCTCAGAGACATGGGGGAGCTACTCCCTACCTCACAGGGCTGTATGGGGGTCACCAGCTGACTCATGTGACATGTTTGGCGCAGGGCCTGAAAAAGATCAGTTTTCCACCCCAAATTATGGCGGTTCCCTGCCTAAAGCACATGTTAAGTGAGTCTACTTCAAGCAGCCCTGTTTCAGTGCATGTGACACGCGCTATCTGTGCAGGACACGCAGCAGGTCAGCGGAAGTGAGGCGGTGACTCAGAGAAAGCCATGAAAGGCGCCTCCACCAAAGCTGCCGTCTGCTGCCCAGTGCTGGCACCGCAGGCACACGGCGACTGTCTCCTGCCTGTCCTATCCAGAGAGGCCCTTGCCCTCACCTTACAGCGGGAGGGATGGGACCTGCCGAAGGCCACAGAGCTGGAAGAGCCAGAGCTGCACCCGAAGTCAGTGCTAACCCCAGAGCGCTGGCTCTTCCCACGACACCCCAGAACTCTGAGTGTGCTCAGGAGCCCAAACATGGTTTTCCTCTGTGTTTCTGGGAAACCCAAGGCACAGCAGACTATTTTCTACACAGACATGTCCTTTTCCACGAGCTGCAGATGCAGTCCCAGTCCAAGGAATCCAGAGCCTCTGGATGGGGGTCACGTCCAGCTGGGGGCTGCAGAGGGGCTCGGTGCAGGCGGAGCTGCAGTAACGGGGAGGAGGTGAGCCTCTCGGAGCCTCAGTTTCCTCAGCTCTGAACTGGGGGATCACCCACTTACACTGTGAGGCTGAAAATCACAGTGTTTGTCAAGGTAGCACATAGCAGGTGCTTAGTAGAGGTCAGTGTCCCTCATGGCCCCTTTAGATGCCCTTTGAGAAGTGGGCAGCACGTGTTGGATGGGACCTTTCTTAGCTGTCATTCAACAAATCCCTGTGACTAAGGTGACTCTGTCCGGGTGGGGTGGGGTCCAGGAAAGGCCACGGGGCTGGTGGAGGTGACATAAAAACCAAGTGCCAGGGAGGAACAGGCGCTAGCTAGATGGAGAGCAGGTGGCAGGCACGGGAAGGGTGGCCTGCCTGCCGTGTGGAAATGCGTCACTGGGGTTGGTCGTGTGTCACAGACACGATGACTCTGGGAGATGCTGGATTTCTCCTTCCTCATTTGAGGGTATCTTCCCTGAGAGCCAGAGAGCCAAGAAGTGGTGGATGCTGGACCCTCAGATACACAAAAAATAACTGCTCAGCACGTGCTGGTGGCTCTCCCCCAGCTGGCCCAGCCAGCCCTCGAGTCCCTCCCCTTCCCTGGCTCCCTGTGCCTGTGAGCCAGGCGGGCTGTGGAGCTGGGGAGAGGCCCCCCAGGTGTAACCCTGCCCGCCTTGCTGACCACAGTGCCTCATGCCCCAAACAGCCAGCATTTCTGTAACACAGAGTTGGCCACAGTTCTCCAGATGGTTCCGCAGGTCTCTTGCCTTGGCCTATGCTCCTTCTGCCCTGTTTTCTCAGGCTGGGGAAGTCTCCCTCGCCTTCTGTGGATTAACTCAGGGCCGGCTGCCCTGCGATGTTTCCTCCCTGCCTCATGCTGGGTTAGGTGTCCCTCCTCTGGGTTCCTCAGCCCTACGCTCACTTCTGCTATAGCATTTACTGCCATTCGTCGCCTTGCCTGGCTGCCCGCTGGTTCCCTCACTAGATGGTGGCCTCCTCGAGGGCTCTGTGGTGTCTGACTTCCCTCTGCATCTCCAGCCCCTAGCCCCGTGCCTGGGTCCGAGCGGGCGTTCCAGTGCTCTCTGCATGAATTACTCTACCGCAGATCTGGCAACAGGAGCACTTCTGAGGAAGAGGCAAGCCGGGTGGAGAACAGACTGCGGATGCGAGGAGGAGGGTTAGAGGGCGGGAGGGAGGGAAGAGAGAGAAGGTAGTGTGTGCGCTGGGAGGGGCAGGGGACGGCGGAGGGAGGCAGGGAACACCATCTAATTAGACCACATGTGCAGAGCAGCATCTGGCTCCAAGCACAGCAGTTTACACCGCTCCTGGAGTTGTCGTGGAGACAACCACATGACCAGCCTGGAGCCGAGACTCAGGGGCAGCAATCCAGATGCACTCCTAACATATTCTGACAGAGAGCAGATGGGCAGCTATTTGCAGGGCCAAAAAATGCCAACTCTGCTCCCCTCCAGACCTGCGTGCCCTCATGGATCATTTTCATCTTGTAAAGTCATTCTTATCTGCCCTGGAACCACCAGCTCCTCTTGTGTAGGAAGCCGTGTGAGGGCTGCTATTTTTGTAGTTCTCTGACCATCACAACTTCCAGCCTGTTCCTGTGGGCGATGAGATGTCACCACCTTTAATGAAGGGGTCCTTGAGGGCCAGGCTCCCTTGCTGCCAGCCTACCCCTAACTCTTTCTCGGTTAAAAGTGTCTAAATCTTTCGCTCTTTAGGCCGCATCTAACAGATCCCGGCCTGGGAGCAGCGCTGTGCCGAGTGTGGGCAGAATACAGGCTTTGGCGGCTGAGCTCCTGTTCTGCTGGTACTGGCCTGGAGCATGCACTTGGTCTCTCCAAGCTCAGTTTACCACTCTGTAAAATGGGGTTTGTGTTAGTAACACCTATTCCCACAGCATTATTTTAAGGATTAAATTAAATAATGGAAGAACCTTGACAATTATACACCTCTATATAAATGTTAGTTGTTATTATTTAATATAATGGTTATTTTTTGACAGGGATAAAAATTCTTTATAAATTTCAAAAATTTTAAGCAGAAAGTTCATATCAATTAGCCGGGCACGGTGGTACATGCCTGTAGTCCCAGCTACTCGGGAGGCTGAGGTAGGAGGTTCACTCTATCCTCTAGGAGGTTGAGGTTGCTGAGAGCTATGATAATGCCACTATACTCTAGCCTGGGAGACAGAGCATGACATTGTCTCCAAAAAAAAAAAAAAAAAAAAAAGAGAGAGAGAAAGAGAGAGACAGAGAGAGAGAGAAAGCTCATATCAGCATGGAAAGAAAATGACAAAAATCTTTGGGTATATATAAAACTCTACTTTATCACCGACATGTAAGGCAAATGTTGGAGCATCAGGCTGGGGTTTGAATTCTGTTTCTGATGCTTATTAGCAGTGTGATCTCATATAAGTAACTTAAAATTTCTCTAGAGCCTCAGTTTCTTCATCTGTAAAACTGGAATACTCATTCTTATATCACCCATGAACTTGTTCCAGTTGTGAGAATTAACTGGGGCAATGTATGTAAACTGCCCAGCACACAGTAGGCACTCAATAAGCATTAGTTCCATTTCCCTTCTCCTGGTTCATTTGATGGAATCAAATAAGACTGAGGAGGAGAAAGAGTGCAGTGAGAAGCCTGGGTTCAGCTAGACAGAGTTAGAATCCCCCTTGCTGGCTGCATGAACTTGGGGAGACATTCACCTTTTCCAAGCCTCAGTTTCCTCTTCCAGAAAAGCAGGATAAATATTAACAGAACCTACCTGGACACATTGTTGTGTGGTTTAAAGCAAACAATGAGAACATAAAGCAGTTAGCATCTAATAAACGGCTGTCATTAAGGTCCTCTTCTCCCTTGCCGGAGAAATCCTCGACCATTTCAGGAAAAACTATACCTTTTCTGTGGGTCTAGCCTGGGGCACACACGCTACACAGTCTCAGGGGAAGAAAAGGGAGGCAAGGACCCCACTGGAAGCGTGGGCCACTCCAGGAGCACACCGGGACCCCGTCCGGGGCCCCCTGGCCCGCTGCCTGCGTGGTCCAGGTGCAGGCAGGATTATTTATAAAGCACCGCAGGGGTTCCTGCTGCCGCACACTCGCCTGCCATCGCAGGTGCGGGGAAGGCCGGGCTAAAAATATTGCTAACGTGGGTTTAATGTCGCCCAGCAGAGACTAATGATTGTTTTAAGTAAATATTAATTATAAGAGTCGCCCAGATAGAGTGCCAGAGTGGCATGCATGCTCCTGCATCTGCAGATGTAGGTAAAGGGATCATTTGGGGAGACACCAACTTACATGACTCCTCCAGGGAGTGCAGTGGCCGGTAGACTCTAAATATTTCAGGGATTCCCGGTTAAAATATTTGGTAAGTGTCGTAATATGAGAGTTACAGGGATTGCCTTATTCAAAAGATGGTCTTTCCCAGACCAAACAGCAGATTCAGCTCTACCGAACTATTTAACATGGGAAATAGTCACAACGGCGTGGAGAACCCAGATCTCGTTCAAGGCCCAGCATACTGGCTGGCTGATCTTGGACAAATGTTGGCCCAAGAACCTGGATGTGGGGTCACCAGCCTTCGATGGTGTTCCAGTTCTCGAGCTTGCTAGCTGTGTCCTCTTGGGTATGTGCCTCTGGGTTTCAGCTTCCTCACCCGTATTGGAAGCTAACATTTTTGATCACTTCGATCAGTGGTTCTGACATCTGGGAGCACATGAAGACTCACCTAGGGAGAATCATTTTCATACATATTCCTGGGCCAGGGCTCAGACCTTTACAAAGCTGCTCCGATGATTCTAGTGCATGTGGGAACCCGAGGTGGCAGGAGGTGGTGGTGGCATAGTAGTAACAAGAGCAGCAGATACTTCTATGTGCCCACCACGTGTCAGGTACCTTTCCAGGTGTTTTACATGTATTCACTCATTTAATTCTCATAACAACCCCACGAGGTAGATATTGTTGCTGTGTTCACGTTATGATTGGGAAACGGAAGCACAGAAATGCGAGGTAGCTTCCCCAGGTTCGCACAGGCAGGATGTGAGCCCAGGAGGTCTTGCTTGGCTGTGGGCCTGACCTAGACTGCAGTACCGAGAGGGCAGTGGGTCTGCCTCTCTCCCTCATCATGGTGTTCCCAGTAGCCCAGGCAGAACCTGGCACAGAGCAAGTGACCCACATGCCAATGAAACTATCAGGCATCTCGCACAGGCTTGATCTCACAACACCCCGAGGAAGCCAGTCTCACCACCCTCCATTTCCAGATGAAGAAATTGAGGGCAGGGTATTTCATTAAGCAGCTTAAGGTCATTTCCACGGTGAGTGGCGAGACTGGGATTTGAGGCCAAGCCTGGCTGCTCCTTTATCTCGCAACACAGCCTAATAAAACACGATGGTGAATTCCTGCCCTGCAAGATGGATGTGAAGATTAAATGGACATGAGCCACCCTTATAAACTAAATTGCTTTCCAAACCCTGCTGAGGGACTGCCTCAGTTGGCTTCAAAGACAAGGGTGCTCAATAAACATTTGTTGATTGAATGTGAATGTAAGAATTGAGATCATGGCTCCATGTGGTCCTTGGCAAAGAGCAGGTTCTCAGAGAGGCCTTGCGTCTCACACCCTGGGCTCTATCACTGGGACACGTGGAAAATGACAGTCCTATGCAGGGCCAAGGCATTCACTGGTCAGGGCCCCAGATTCTGACTTTCTAGAACCTGGATTTATGACCTCCCAATCTCTGCATCCCAAGTCCCTTCTGTGATACACAATGACAAGAGGGGAGGGTTGGGACTGCATCTGACCCAGCAGGACCTGGGACCGACTAAAGCCAGATGACTGAACTTGACTGCACTTTCCAGAAGCCCACTGTGAAATCCCAACCTCTGTTGTTAAAATCACATTTTTAGGTCTTCAAAAGGCTTCTGGAAATTGTCAAGGGGAAAAGCATCCAGAGGACAGGGCTGAAGTCTGTGCCTGGGGGCACCACAGTGGCTAGAACGTCCAGCCATTTCCCTGCCCGAGGCTAGCCCATGAAATAAGCGCAGTTTAGTCCCCAGGAAATGGTGACGCTTCCCAACACTGTGGCTAGCAGGTGTCTCATCTTGGGGAAGACTGAATTATCACGGACTTTCCCTCCCTCCCTATAATGCTAGCAGGGACCGTTTACCATTTACTGAGCGCCTGCTACTCACACTCAAACAGTATTTACTCTGGTCATCGACAGGCTGAATGGTTGGGGGAAGTGTACTGAAATGTGAACTTGCTCTGAATGCATCAGAAAATCAGATGCATTGACAGATGTGTAGATGGAGAGATACGGGATAAAGCAAGTCTGGAAAAATGTTAACGGTACAGTCTACAGGGTAGGTATGTGCATGTTCACTGTAAAATCCTTTCCACTTTTCTGTATGTTTGAAAATTTTTATAGTAAAATGTTGGACACAAAACCCATAACGGGACATGAAGAGCCAGAACCTCAAGGTGCCCAAGTGATGGCCGGCTGTGTTATTCCACAATCGACACCAAACAAGACATGTGTTACTCCTGTTCATTGCTGATGCAGTGACAGGAAGGTCTTAAAAGTGAGTTATAAGCAAAACCCAAACTAACCATTGCACATCTATGGACAAGGCACTGTTTAGGCACGAGAACAGTAATGACTAAACCGGCCAGGGTCCCGTCCCTCACAGATTGTGGGGAGGTCACATAAACAAATAATATATGTGACAGGCATGGTGAAGAATCTATCCTCTTTTCACAGATCTGGAAATAAAGCTCTGAAAGGTCAAGCGACTTGCCCAGTCCCTATGACAACCAGGTGGGGGCAGGGTTCACGTGCAGGCACATCTGAGTGTAAAGTCTGGGTTCTTTCCTCTGTCACCTGCCACCTTTCAAAAGGTCACTAACATCATCAACTCTCATTTGCTCTTGATGAGAGGAGCTACAAGGAAAACTGACATCCCAAGGTCACTTCCAAGCTCCATTCTAGCCACGCGTCTCAACCCTGCTTCTCGTCAGACTGAGTCCTAGAACGCCAGCGAACCGACTGTCGCTGTTTTAACTCTTTCACCTGGGAAACCTTTCGGCTCTTACGGTGGCTCCCCCATCAGTACCTCATTTAACCTGCAACAGGCCTGACGGATGACTCTGAATTCCTGCAGTTTTCAGCCCATTTGAGCTGTGAGGTCGGCAGCTCAGGGGCTGAAGTGACAGGCTGTTTCCTGAGACTCGGCTCCCCTCCGGCCCAGGTCTGCTGGGATGCATAGGGGCTGGTGATTTTGGCAGAAAGAAAAGAGAAGCTGCCCGAAGAGTGCGTTTGGATGCCGGAGTTTTGACTGGACGGTCCTACGCCTCTCACTGCCCGCTCGGCCGTCTGCCGCTCCAGTGCCCCACAGGCCTTTTTCCAGTACCTTCTCTGCAAGGGCAAAATGATTCTCCCTCTTGCTTCTTGTTTCCTCTAGAAGCGAACTGCAGGGTCACCTGTGGCTCTGGCCAGGGGACTGTCAAAACACCATTCCAAGAAACTTTGGAAGGAGCTTTTGTTTAGTAATGACGAATGGGGAAGGCCAATGCCAGCGGAACTCATTTTACTCGCAGTATATTCCCTGGTGTCAGGACAGATCCCCGTCCCCCATGCCGATAGGAGCTGATAATACGAGGCGCTTAAGAACAAAGTCGTTTGAGGAGAAACACAGGCTAGCGGATCTGCCGATGGGTTGCCTATTTTACTTCCTAAATGTTCTCTTCCCCGGCGCCCGCCACCTGACCCCGTGAGGCTGCCCTCGGTGGTTCCCAGGCCTCCTCACCTTCTGCCTGGACAGTGGCAACTGCCTCCTCCCTGGGCCCGTGCTGCCAGACTCTCCACCCAACCCTGCTCTCTTGCTGCCCCTGAGAGATCTTCCTAAAGCACCGCTTGGATCATCTGATCCCACCACATCTGCGGAAGCCCTGCACTGCCTTTGTGAGAAGCTCCAAGGCTCTTCTTGGCTTGGCATGCCAGCCCCAAGGCCCCTCCTGACACGCCCTTGCAAACTAGAAGTCTCAAACATTGCAAACTGCCCGTGGCTTCCCGGACACCATATGCCGTGCTGTTTCAAACCTTCCTGATTTTGCTCATGGTGTTCCCTCTGCCTGGAATGCCTTTTCCTCCCTTCTTCATCAAGCAGCTCCTCCTCATCTTACAGACCAAGTTCAGGTGTCATGGCTTTAGGAAGACATCCCTGTCCCCACAGCCACCACTCTTGGGGTTCTCCTCTGGGCTCCCATGGCACCCTGAGCTTACCCCTATCGTGTTACATAATAGTCACCTGCTTACTTGCTGGCCCTCCCCTTGAGGATGTGAGCTCTCCACGGACAGGAAGGGAACTGTCTTTCTGGTACACAGCACCTTTACCGAGCACACGGCCTGGCACACAAGGGGCACTGCATACATGTGGGTTGAATGTATGAATGAACAAATCGTCTACACTTTCACATGGGCCTGAGTCTGATGAAATGAAGCTGCTTCCGAAGAGTGAAAGAATACCAAGACAGTTCCGAAACAGACCCACATTGTCCCAGAATTCTTCCTGAAGCAGACGGCATCACAGCAAGGCTACAATTATAGACATGCGCGCGCGCACACACACGCACACATTGTTTAAAAAAATTCATAGAATGCACTTAACACTTTTTTTCCTTATTGGAAACCTGTTTACAATCTTGTCCACTGTCAGTCTTAAATGTCACTTTCAGAAAGCTGGCTGCTGCCAGAAGAAATTTATTTTCAACTTGAATCACAGCATGTTCATGCAGAGAAGCGCCTCTTTTGAATCTCCAAATTGGAGGGAATTCAGGGAAGAGAAAGTGAGGTGATTAGAATCTGCAGAAGCTGATTCAGGAGGAAAAATTATAGGCTAAAATATGCACGAGTGAGCTAAACAGCAGCTACCCGTTGGGGGGATGGCGACGGTGGGGATGGCAACCACCTAGCAACCTAGAGCAGCAAGGACCTGCGGCAAGATGCGGAAACAAGCAAGAGGGAACAGGAGAGTGAAACGGTGGGGGACGCCTAGGCGACAGGAAGGAGGCGCACCTGCGCCAGGTTCTGTGGAAGATGATGTCCCTCATTCAGCCTTTGCCCAGAAGCTATCATTATTCCTATTTCAAAGGTGAAGAAACTAAGATTTTTGAGAGATTAAGAAAGCCAAATAAGAAGTGGTGGGGTCGGGTTCTACCAGCCACCTGCCACCAGCTAGTGACTAGTATGCAGTAGGCATCGTTGTCCCTGCTGTTTGGTGGTAAAGTGATCAGGGAAGACTTCTTGGAGGGGAACACATGCGCTAAATTTGATTAGGCTTCTTTTTTTTTTTTTTTTGAGACAGATTTTCGCTCTGTTGCCCGGGCTAGAGTGCTGTGGCGTCAGCCTAGCTCACAGCAACCTCAAACTCCTGGGCTCAAGCGATTCTACTGCCTCAGCCTCCCGAGTAGCTGGGACTACAGGCATGTGCCACCATGCCCGGCTAAATTTTTTCTATATATTTTTAGTTGGCCAATTAATTTCTTTCTACTTTTAGTAGAGACAGGGTCTCACTGTTGCTCAGGCTGGTTTTGAACTCCTGAGCTTGAGCGATCCACCCGCCTCGGCCTCCCAAAGTGCTAGGATTACAGGCGTGAGCCACCGCGCCCGGCCTGATTAGGCTTCTTTATGCCTGTTCAGAACAGAGCTGCCAGCATTCAGGAAAGCTGCAACTCAGTATGTCCGTTACTTTTAAACAGAGACGTATACATGGTCAATCAGGTGCCCCTCGCCAATCATGCTCCTAGTCTGCAAAGGTGTACTCAGGACCAAACCTGAAGGAAGCCTTTCCCAAATCTGCAAAGAAGGGCAGTCATCCTGCCTTGCATTCACTGAGTCAGCAAGCGGTTGTCAAGAGTCCACTGTGCATCAGCCCTTGGGCCATGATGGTCAGCCATCCCAGGATGCAGAATTACCACCTTGGATGATGGCCTTGAAGGAGAGGACATAACAGGGTGCCTAGACCTGGTCTGGAGGCAACAGAAAGCATTCCTGGGGAAGTGACATGTGAGCGGAGAGAGGAAGGGACGCAGGTCCCCAGGTCTCGATGGGATAGAGGAGTGCAAAGGGAATGAAGAGAGGCTGGAACGCAGGCAGCAGAGGGGAGGGAGGGAGCCAAGGCTGGGCCTGGATCATGCAGGCCCTTTTAGGCCATGTTGTCCTAAAGCAATGGGGCACCCTAAAACGTAGGAGGCCAGGGAAGGGAGCATAGATATTTGCACTTTGGGAGGATCATTCTGCCCTCAGTGAGGCAGGTGGGCTGCCAAGGAGGTGCAGGGGAAGCAGGGTGCCCACTGAGGCAGCCACCAGGGGAATGCAGGTGAGAGATGGTGGGAGCTGATGGGGCAGGAATGGGAAGGGAGAAAGCAAGAGCTATTTTAAAGAGTTGATACGATGCAGGCCGGGTGCGGTGGCTCACGCCTATAATCCTAGCACTCTGGGAGGCCGAGGCGGGTGGATTGCTCAAGCTCAGGAGTTCGAAACCAGCCTGAGCAAGAGTGAGACCTCGTCTCTACTATAAATAGAAAGAAATTAATTGGCCAACTAAAAATATATAGAAAAATTAGC
>CAUYRT010065140.1:0-11046 GCA_963574885.1 Lepilemur ruficaudatus | reverse complement strand
GGCATGGTGGCGCATGCCTGTAGTCCCAGCTACTTGGGAGACTGAGGCAGAAGGATTGCCTGAGCCCAGGAGTTTGAGGTTGCTGTGAGCTAGGCTGATGCCACGGCACTCTACAGCCCGGGCAACAGAGTGAGACTCTGTCTCAAAAAAAAAAAAAAAAAAAATACAGCGTTTTTATCTAATCCGCAGTGCATCTGATGCACAGGACTTATGAGTCACTTTCTTTTTGGTTTCTTGGACAAATCGACTGTGTTTGGGGGAAATTTCTGCTGCTGAGCCCAGTCACGGTGCCTCTGGGTTAGTCTTGAGGTTCAGCGATTCTCAAACTATGCACCATGGAACCCTAGGGGTTCCACTGAGGGCGGGGAGGCAGCACCTTGGAGTGGGATTTGCTTGAGGAAAAGCTCTATTTTAAAGAAAAATGATGCACAACCACAGAGCGGCCAGGCTGTCATTTCATGTTTGAGAGCGGAGGCTCAGAGAGGTCCACCAGCCTGCCCTCGGCCACACTGACAGTTAGTGGTCCGTCCGGCAGGGATCTAAGACCGAGTCATTTATTCATTTAACTGAGATTTCTCAAACGCAGTGGGAAGAGGGGACTGGGCTGCACCCTGGAGTCACAGAGATGACAAATGCCCGGCCGGGCGAGGACAAGGCCCGGAAGGTGGGCTGCGACTTACATTCTAGTCCAGGAACCTCAGAGAGGGAAAAGAGCCCGTGAATCAGCAGCGGCGTTTCCAAGAACAATAGTGCTCTTTTAACAAACACCGTTCAATCAGCAAACTTCTGAACATTCAACAAACATCAGTCCATTCAACAAATATTTGTTCTCTCAGCAGTGTTGACTCAGCTCCTGCCCTGTGCGCAGGGATCGTGGATGTGGTGTTAGGGACAGAGCACCAGGTGGCATGAAGCCAGGTCAGTCCTCGGCACAGGACTAAGGGTGGCAAAATCTCCTCAGCATCTCCCTGTCCCTGCCTCTGTCACCCCACACCACGGCGGAAGAGACAGGAGGACCTCAGCCCCCTGGCGCCCAGGGAGCTGACGTTCAAAATCCTCCTTTACAAACAAAACGCCTCCCAGTACCGAGCGGACCCTCTCATCCCAGACCCTGGTGTCTAGAGAGCAATCCAGTGAGAGTTACTGGAAATCCCTCCAATGTGTACGGCCTTTGGGGCGGCCACTCGACTTCTAGGAACTTAATCAAAGGAACCCATCATGGGATTCACTGAGGTTTAGCCTCAAGGATTGCTCGCAAGACTGAAAAACAAAAATCAACCAGAATGTCTTCCGGGGTAGGAAAATCCTGGCTCGTCCGCGCCAGAATGCAAGGTGTCTTTTGACAATAATGGGGAGGAGAATATGGAACATCAGGCAAGAAAGTTCCCAATATATTAAGGAAAAAGAAAATTTTAAAAACAGTATTCATTGGATGATCCTAGTTTTTAAGAAATATATACACACGCAGAACAAGGTCTGCGAGGATATACCCTGGAAAAGTTAAAAACGAGTTATCTCTGCACGGAAGAATTACAAATGATTTGCTGAGAGTTTTTTTCTTAATTATGCTCCCGCTCTCTAAATTTTCAGCAATGAATATGGAAGAGGATTATAATTAGAAAATAATACACAGAAGTGTAACCTTTTCATTAAATCCAATGGAACACCAGTTATTAATCCTTCCCTGGTATTATTATATGACACTCAGCGGTAGAGCTTTGTTAAAGACACAACACCACTTGCAGAAATTCACACAAGGAAAACACACAGCCCTTCGCCCCAAGTGGCCGTCCTGATGCTCGCGCCAGTCCTGCTGGGTCCTGGGCTTCGTGCCTTGTGTCTCACATGTGCATGCACGTGTGTGCAGACAGAGTGTACCCATGGGTTTTTGCAACTGGGCGTGCTGCCAGCTGATGGCAAAACAGGGGTTGGGATAATCATCTCTAACCCAGAGAAGAGAATGTTGTTTGCTGGGAGAGCCAGTTCCTAAAGCTGCTTTTATCATTCCCAGGAAATGGACTCACCGGGCTTCCCTCCCCATCATTTCCCCACGCCACCCCAAGTGTGCACTCACACACCCAAGAGACACACACGCAGGTATGCCGTCTGAACAGCAAGGCATGGTTTCTCTTTGCTGGAAGAAAAACAGAGACAAAGGATTGGGGAATGCATGCGGTGACCTCGAACATCTGCACCATCTCAGCTGGGAGTGATCCGGCAGGTGCTCGCACGTGCGCACACACAGCATCTGTGTGTGCAGCACCCGTGTGCACGTGTGCTCATGGGGGGCACATATATGTGCCCACACATCCGGGTAGCGTGGTCCCACGAGAAAAGACAGCTCGGTGGCCAGTCCCACGCCCAGTTTGCTGCTTATGAACTTTGTGAAATTTGAGCCCGTTTTGGCCTCTGGGAGCCATTGTTTCTTCTTCTGGGAAGTGGGAAGGGTGGTGTTGAGGTGCTTTATAAACTGTGAACTGCAATCCACGTTGGGGAGCTCGTCCTTGGTGTATATGCACAAGCTTGCTTATGAAAACAGTAGTAATCACGGTGTTCACTAGACCTGCCTCCCACCCCCGCCTTGCTCCCTGGGATGAGCTTTCTGCTCTGCTCTGACCCCTCTCCTCTGGGCCTGAGAAAGGATCCTACAGATTATCTGGTCAAAGAGGTATGAACTATTTCTATCCCAGTGAGGTGACCCAGGTCTCTGCAGAGCGCCATGGGGCATGTGGCTTCGGCTGGCCAGCTCAGGGTGGGCACCAGGCCTGGGCTGCTGAGCCGGGGTGGGAGCCTCAGGGAAAGGTGGAATCAACAGGCCCAGGAACTCGCACCCGCTCACCCCCGTGAGGGGAAGGGCCTCCCAGGGGCCCTGCTGGCAGAGCCGCCAGGCTGGGATTTATGGGCCCCTTTTGGACACGTTAAAGATCACATTAAGTGCAATAAATGTAGATCACGCTCCTAAATAAGCTGAGATTTATCCCCGGATCCTCTCCACAGGGGCCAACCCCATAAATCCTGCCCGAGCCTGTCCCCGGGCGAGGGATGGGGGAGGGGAGACCCAGGAGGGGAGGGGTGGGAGTAGAGAGTGGTTCCAGGTACTGAAGGGCTGGCGCTGAGGGGGCCTCAAGGAGGGCCAGAGAGGGGCTGGGGCGGAGGTGGACCCAAGCTGCCTGCCCCGGCTCCTTCCCTGCCACCCCTGCCCCTGCCCCCTCCTTCCTGCCCCTGCACACGCCCCCACCCGTCTCCTGGCCCCTGCCTGCGTATAATCATGTCTTAGGCATTAAAACAATATAATGACTCTAATGCTGGAAAAGACAAGCATCTGCAGCTTCTAAATGGGAAGCTCAACCCCAGCTCACTTGCCTTTGTCCGCGGGGTGGGAGGGCCCTACGTGAAGAAAATGTATTGTCGGAAAATGCAAATTTACAGACCAATAAATTAGGGGGTGATTAGTCACGTTGCAATCCTTCTTCAAAGGATTGTTTGAAGGCTAAGCTGCTTCATTTAATGTCTGTTTATAGCTCAGCACCGTCCAGGCTGGGAGGCTGGGAGGCCCCCCTGGGGACAAGGAGAGAAAGGGCGAGGTCACCCTGCTCACCAGCCTGGGGACAGAACATCCCTGAAGAGTCATCAGATCACCTGGATGGCGAGGATTCGGCAAGCGTTTGTCCAGCACCGGCGACAGGCCAGGGCCAGACTCCAGCCAGATAGGACCCTTGGGTCCTCCTGGGGTCCACGGGGGTTTGGGGGAAGGGGGGCAGGGGGTTTAACATGAGTCTGATTCACGTTGGTTCCACGTTGACACGATATGATTTACAGGCAACCGTTTCTGGGCACATTCATAGCTAAATGTCAGGGACAGTCCACGTGCAGGATGGCGGAAGGAAGGGGGTGGATAGATAAAAGATGGGATTTTTTTAAAAAGGAAAAACAAACAGAATGCCATGGCTTCTCCGGCTTTCCCAAAGAACAGAGATGAAGTTTGGCCTTCATCAAATGAATTGACCTGGAGTCCCTTGTTCTGTGACCTGGATCAAGTCCCTTAGCCACTCAGCACCTTAGGCCATGTACCAGGCAGACAGGGAGAGTTGAACTCACACCCCAGCCACTGGGATCACCAAGGCATCTCTTCCAAGGGTGAAGAGGGGCCCGCTGAATCCCCTCCACCCACCCTGCTTGGAGCCACCACGGACTTTACCCTCTGCTCCTGCTCTGCCCTCTTCCCTGCCTAACAAACTCCTACTCATCCTGCAAGACCCAACTTCTGTCAAGGAGTTAGTGAATTATGCTGTCCACTGGATTATAATGAGCTCCTTGAGGGTGAGGGTTAAGTTTTGTTGGCACAATTAGAGCCAATCATGGTGTCTGACACACGGGTGCTGTTCCATAATTGTTTGCAGATGAACGGCCTGAATTAATTGGGTGTATACACGGTCATGGTCATCACGGTCACAGTCACTGTGCACTAAGCACCTCACTTATGTCATCTCATCTTCACAAGAACCCTGCAAGGGAAGCTTCGTTAATCCCTGTTTTACAAGAGGGAAAACTGAGCCCGGAAAGGTTGAAGGCTTGTTCAAGGTCGAAGAGCCGGTGAGTGACAGGGCCCAGGTCCAACCGATGCTCTCTGACGCCCGCCCCTGTTCTCTCCTCTAAATGACTGTCCCTTCCAGGCCAGGGTCGGTGCTGTACTCACCTCTGGATCCTCCCCCCCCTACCCTCACGAGGACCAGCATTAGGTTCGCATCAAATTGAACGACTGAGTGAACAAATGAAGGAATATGTGGCCGTTGCCATTTTCACACCGACAACAAATGGGCCAAACCCCGGGGCTGCGCCAAGCCGCTTTGGAACCGAAAGCAAAAGGAAACACGTGTGTCCCTCTGTGCACGCTTTTATACGGTTTTTTAGCAGTTAGGTGATTTTTTTCTAGAACATAAAAGGAGTTAACTAATATTGAAGACATAAAAAGCAGGAGTACTAAAAACCACAACACTATTTTAAGCTTAAATATTTAATTTATAGCAAAGTCAGAAGTTATTATAATTTTGCCATCCTGGCTTTAATAGAAACAAACTCATCAATAAAAATCAAAATTCAAAATCTACTTCTTTGCTTATTTTGTTTCAATTGAGAGTCGTAAGTGACAATAAATGAGCGAAAACTTTGAAAGTATGTTAAATGAACGCAAAACTTTAACGAAAGATTTGAATATACTCCCCACATATTTGAACTACTATTGCGAGTTTTAATACACCTGCTTTTTAATGTTTTAATGTTTTTTTCAACTACTATAACTTTAACATTCTGGAAAATGTATTTTTGAACACTACATGAAATCACGTGCGCAAGAACACACATTTTTTTCCCTCAGGCTCCAAGACGGCAGTGTGGTAGGTGCTGTCAAATCTTGTTTTTATTTAAATCTTTGGTACTTTATTTATCATGGATTTTTTTTTTTGCATTCATTTTGATTTTTTTTTAAAGTATTGCATTAAACTACTATTTGTCTTGATTACTGAGTTTTTTGGAGCCCCCTTAAATTTTGTGCCCAAGGCAAGTGCCTCATGGCCTCACCCAATCCTGGCCCAGCTAAATTCCCAAAAAGGAACAGTGATGTAACAGGGACCTGCCCCTGTCCTGTTGTTTGGGGTCCAAACTGATACAGCTTCCCTGCAGGGCAGACTTACGGATACATCCAGAAACATTAAAATGTTTGTTTCCTTAGGCCTGGCAAGATGCCACCTCTGGAGATTTATCTAAAGAAATCTCTTGCTAGGGACAAAGTATTTTTTATACAAGGGTGTTCATTTCAGTGTTATTTATAATAGCATAATGTTGCAAATAGCCTGACTGCCCAACAATGGGAGATTAGCTTTTTAAAACCCTGTTTATCCATGTGCTTAAAAAATAATGCAGCTGTTTTGAATCATGTTTTTTTCCAAAATAACGCTTTTGAAGAATATTTAATGACATGGGAAAATATTCACGATGCCTTTTATGGAAATGCAAGATAAAAACTATATATTCCTTATTATTTCATTTTAGAAAACATATTTGTTTTGAAAAACACTAAACACATAAAAATGTTAACAGCGTTGATCCCTGGATGATGGGATTATGACTGAACTTTTTTTATTCTTCCTCCTACTTTTTTGGTACGTGTCTTCCTTCTGCTGGTTTTTATGTTCCAAGGAGTTTATATTTATTTTATAATCAGAAATTAAAATGATATTTTTAAGTTGGTTCATCCATTGAGTCTATACCTCAGACAGGCCTAGGAGGACAGGGGGTGTGCCTGTTTTTTCCCTGTTGCATTCTCAGTGCTCACAACAGGGCCTGGCACATAGTATGTGCTCAGTAAACATTTGTTGAATAACTACTTATGAATAAATGGCTCAATCCCTGCTCTTATTAATCAAGACTCTTTTGATTGTAAGAGACAAGGACATATTAATAACTCGGTTTAAGGGAAGAAGCTGCCTCACAGCTTTAAAAAGTCAGCTTTGGGGACCAAGGCCATCTGCGTCTGTCTCTGGTCCCTACTTGGCTGTCCTGGTTTCAGCAGAGAGGAGGGCCCTGGCAGCTCCTGAGTTGCCTTCTCCCAGCTCCACTTGAAAGCCGTGGAGTGGGCAGAGGTGGATCTCAAAGGGACAGATTCTGGGTGCAGGCCCCCTGCGGTCTCACTTACCCTGTAAGCCAGCCCCGTGTCCATGGCTGATGTAACGCAGAGCTCCAGTGTAGCCAAATACGACGTCCTTTAAAAAGTTTTCTTTCTGAGGCTGGGCGAGGTGGCTCACACCTGTAATCCCAGCACTTTGGGAGGCCGAGGTGGGAGGATCGCTTGAGCTCAGGAGTTCAAGACCAGCCTGAGCAACATAGTGAGACCCTGTTTCTACAAAAAATTTAAAAATTAGCCGGGCATGACGGCGCACACCTATAGTTCAGCTACTTGGAAAGCTGAGGCAGGGGGATCACTTGAGCCCAGGAATTCGAGGTTACAGTGAGCTATGATCAGGCCACTGCACTCTAGCCTGGGTGATGTCTCGCAAAAAAAAAAAAAAAAATTATCTTTGCACACCTTATAATCATAGGGTAGAATTTATAAAGCTTGTGACATATAAAGTTCTAATAATGTAAACATAAGGGGTTCTAAAGTTGAGAGTCAGATGGTCTCCAGGGTAATGAGACAGCAACAGCAACTGGACAGAGAGATTCTCTGAAAATTTCTGTTCTCGGCTGACCTGACATCTCCCTCTACCCCGATTCATGCACCCAGCCCGTTGGCTGGAGCCATTGTGCAGTGACCTTTGCCACTCCTGCAGCTCCCTGCGACCCAGGCGGGGGCATCAGCTCTCTGGAGGACAGCCTCAAGGTGTCTGGCGATGAGCAAGCCATGGAGTTCCCGGAGTCACCAGATTTCTATGCCTGGGGGGATTCAGTATGTGGGTGACGCTCTTAGGCTGCCACCACCAGGGACAATATTCACATCCTTAGATGCTTCTGCTGCAAGAACAGAATTTAGTTCAGAGGAGGAGAACTCCTTGTGCCAGGCCCTCTGCTGGGTGACTTCAGACACATAGCCCTCGTCACAGGGCAAAGTGAAGCAGGCAAGGCAATGATGACGATGAGCCCATCTGACAAGTGAGGAAACTGAGGCTCGCACAGCTGCCAAATGGCAGAACTGGGCTCCAAACCCACGTATTCTGTCTCAAAATCCTGTCATCTTTCCACTCTCCAAGTGTTTCCCAAGGGACACGAGAGCCACCAGATGACAGGCTTAAAAAAGAACTTCTTGGGCAAAGTGTTTTGGGAAACACTGCAGACTGCTTCTCGCTCTTAGAAAGTCACACTATTCATTATCATAGGAAAGGCTCTGAGAAGTCCTGCAGGAAAGAAGCTGGGTTGATGCTGTTTAATCTAATTTTTGCCTGAATTTATTTGACCGTCTAATTCTTTTTCTTTTCCACGACAACTGTATCTTGTGGATCATACTGTGGGAATCACCGCATTATGCCCCCAACGACTGTGTTCATTCATCAGAACAACAGCTTTCAAGTGTCTGCCTAGCACGTGGAAATCTGTGGGACGGATATCTCAACTAATGCCATGGAAAGTCATTAAGACTCAGAGGGAATTCAGAGTTATCATGGTTCTCACCCACTCACTGTTGGACGGCTTCTTGAGTAAAAGAGAAAGCTGTGGACTGTCAGCCCCAGCCCTGGGAATTGCCCAGGACGGACGTCACTACAACGTGACCCGAGTGGAAACAATTACAGGGCTTATGGGGTGTGATATTTATAGTCATTTCCGTTTTCTTTTCAACTCGAATCAAGGATAACCTTTGGGGCACAGGTTCACGGGACATCACTTGCTGTGTCTTCCCCAGGTTCCCACCCCCTGTGTCTCCGGTGGATGCACCCATCACAGGCCCTGCTGTGCCCACCACAGTAGCCACCCCCACCAGGACAGAGTTCTTGGGCAGTGGGCAGTGGACCCCAACACAGCCAATCAGATTCCTTCCAAGAGGTCAGATCTATGGCCTCTGGGAGGAAACAGCCTACTGGATCGTAAGCGGTGTTGACACAGGCTTGGTAGAGGCGTCTGTCTCACCCTGCGGAGGAAAGCTTGTCTGAGACTTCAGCCAACGAGGAAGCAGAGCTGGACGCTGTAGAAAGAGAATAGAGAAAGATGACCAGAGTGTAGATAACGTCACTTGCGTCCCTGGATTCAGCCATGCCTGACACTGTCCTACCCTCCGTATTCTCAGTTATGTGAGCCCAAGCCTGCCCCATTCTTGCATCAGCTCATGAAGGCTGTCTTGCTAGCCACTAGCAACTAAACGGTACGAACGTACTCAGAAACGGGCACCCAACAGTGGAGTGTTGTAAATGACAAGTAAAACGTGGAACTGGCTGAGCTGAGGTGGGGTGTGGGGCTGGGAGGGTTCCCCAGTCCTCAGCTGGGAAATTGGAAATCCCTGTTAGGTAACAGCGGCGCTTGGTTAAGCTACACCAGCTGTGTACTGAGACTCCCACTTTGTGCCTCAAGAGCTAAAGCCTTAGGGAATTTGGTAGAAAAACGCCAGGATGTTGGACAGCATTGGCGACTTCTGCAGCCCTCACTGAGGTCCCGCAAGAAAGAGAACAGCTTCGGGTCAAGCCAGCCCGTGTGAAAGCAGAGAAGGTTGTTGACACGGTCCCTTCCTGCTGGGATCGCCCCCTGGGGAGGGCTTTGGCACTTCTCCCGAGCCCAGAGGGGAAAGTCACAGATGTCACAGGTGCTCATGGGGCCAGGGTTCCTCCTGAGAGAATGGGGCTAGATTCCCCAGAACAGAGTCCAGACGGACGGCAGCACTGCCAGGGTCTTCTGTCGAAAGCCAGGAGAGGAAAGCAGTTAGCGCAGTTAGAGACAAGCCATGCAGTTACCCATGCAACAAACCCAGGCCCCATGTGCCAGGCACTGCTCTGGGCACTGGGTACACCAGGGGAAATGAGACAGGTGAGGCTCCCGCAGTCTGGGCGCTATAACTCTCTGGAGGGGCACGCAGCAAGTAAGCAGGTAGAAAAATAGAAATCATACAAGGGCTGCCAAGATATTCAACCGGGTGATACAGCAAAGTGGGACTTGAAGGGCTTTTGAACTGAAATTCCCCGGGAAGAGAAGAAAACACTCAAGACTGGGCAACGCATTCAAGTTGGAGGGAACAGCAAAGGCGGGGGACCCGAGGTCGGAACCAGCGTGGCAAATTTAAACTATGAAAAGGGGTCATTGCAGGCTGGTAGGAGAATGACAGGAAATTAGGTCCAAGAGCTCAGGGAAAGGTCAGACTGCCCCGAACTTTGTAGACCAAGGTCAGGGTTGCAGTGTCGCTCCAGGTGCAGTGAGCAGCTCGTGGAGGGTTTCGGAAGCAGGACGGTGACCTAATGTGAGTTATGCGTTTTAGAAGATTGGATTGGGGGTTGGGTGCAGAATGGCTGGTGGAGGCCAAAGTGGAAACCAGGAGATGGGCTGGGCGGGAGGTCGTGGGGTGAGCCTGGGGGGTCTGTGTTTTGAAGATGAATCTATAGGCAGGCAGGTTTAGAAACCACTAGAAATGTGCACCTCTTTCTGGGTCCTGAATCAATCCTGCAATGAGAAGTTCGCTTGGGGTGCAGCAGACGGGCAGGTGCTCCTAGCTCTGCCACATACAAGCTGTGTGGCCTTGGGCAAGTCACTTCACCTCTCTGAGCCTGTTTTCTCATCTGGAAAATGTAGACAAGAATACGTATCCAGAGGGAAAAGGGGGAACGGAAAGGGAGCTGTGTACTGTGCCTGGCATGAGCGGACACTCAGCAAGCGTTCATTGTCACCGATGCTATTGTTGCTACAGATACATGGCCATCTGGTCCCAAGAACACAGGCCCCTGCTGCCTCCCACATCCAAGCCAGTCTGTCCCTGGTGTTCAGGACACGTATATCTTTGGCCCCAGCCCTGGCCTCCTCCCAGCTTCCCACACCAGCTGTGAAGCCCCTGCCCTTTGCCAGGGGCTCCGGGTGCTCACTCCTTCCACAGGGCCTCCCAGTGCTGACCTCACCCGGCCCTATCAGCCGAGCTCTCACACATTCCTCCCACTATCTCAGCTCCCCACGCCCAGCGGGGCCCGGGTGGGGCTGGACAGGGGCCAGCTCCCGTGTCTGCAGCCCAGAGAGTCGTCGCTAACTCGGACGCAGGGTCAGGTGGCTGCGCCTGCCTCGAGTGGGTCGTGGCCCTCCATGATTGGTGTCTGGCTGTCGAGAGGAATCCGTGAAAGTCACCGGCAGGAAGCCTCGGCCAGCGGGAGGCATCACCTTCAAGGTGACTTTCACCACTGGATCCTTCCAGAAGCCTGGTGTCTCCCAAGGCTAAGGCAATAAGAAAGAGCCTTTGCAACATAACGCAAGGTGAAGAAGACAGACCCTCCTTCAGCATGGTACAGTGGGATGGGCTGATTTCCCCAGGGCCAGAGGTCCTATCTGCGTCTGGCTGGCTGTCCTGAACACGCCAGCTGAATCCCAGACGACCCA
>CAUYRT010065139.1:0-10180 GCA_963574885.1 Lepilemur ruficaudatus | reverse complement strand
AATTGATCAACTAAAAATATATGGAAAAAATTAGCCGGGCATGGCCCCAGCTACTCGGGAAGCTGAGGGAGGAGGATCGCCTGAGCCCAGGAGTTTGAGGTTGCTGTGAGCCAGGCTGACGCCATGGCACTCTAGCCCGGGCAACAGAGTGAGACTCTGTCTCAAAACAACAACAACAACAAAAAATGTTCTCCTTAAGATTAATTCACCTTTTTGGAGATTAGGATTTTGGGCTTATAATTGACAGAACGTTCACTGCAGTGATTCCCAAACCAGGGTTCTTATTAGAACCAAGCTGAGGAGCTTTATACAAATACAAATTTCAAGACTCCCTTCTGAATTCACAGAAGCAAAATTTTCACATGTGAGTTTGTATATGATCCCATACAGTGAATGCTCATCAGAACCACCCAAGAAGCTCTTAAAATTAATGACATAACTACATGTTGTATCAGTGATTTTCACTGATTACGACCAGTCCTTTCTGAGTCTCCTTATCCCAAAGTATTTAAGTATGGTTTTAAAAATATTGTTTACATTGATCAACCCTGCTTTGAAGGTATTGTCACACTGTTGTTTTTAAATCAAGAGATGACTATATGCAGGTATAAAACAAGGAAAATAATAAACCTTATATACCTTTCCCATTCTTCTAACTACCCTAAAACGTATCTCTTCCATCTTCTGCACTTTTCTTTTCAATCTCCATAGATGGGAATTACCTCTTTTCTTCAAGATTAACCTCCAAACTAGAGTTTCATGAACTATTTTCTGACCTCTCCAATATACAGTCCTCTACTGAAAAACCACAACATCTTTTTTGTTTCTAAGTCTTGCATGTCACTTACTTTATCTTTTCCTTATATTCTAGTAGAAAAAATTTTCATTTTATCCTTTTTTCCACTCTCTCTTCCCCACCAACTCCTTTCTAAATGCATGGATGAATTTAATCTTTGTATGCCTCACAACTGCTATTAAAGTGCTTCCTGAAGATGTTTTATAAATATTTCTGCATATTTTAAGTTGCCTAAGAGAGCAAAATGGTTTACCAAAAAACAAAATAAAACAAGCAAAAAAAAAAATCTGCTAAATTACTACAGTCGTATTGAGCAAACAAAGCAGTTCCCACTCACTCACTTTGGACTTTATCTCAACCTGGGTAAGATAGTGATCTCTACTGGGTTACCTAATAGGTAGTTTAAACACATGTTTATAGTATCTAAAGTATACAGAAACACCTAAAAAGGTATAAAAAGAATTTAAAAATCATCACAATAAAAAATCTGAACTTTGCTGGAGTCTCTATTTTTAATTATTAGTGGGTGGGTAAGCCCACCATAATCTATTTAGTGCTTAGTGCCCATAAATTAGCTCTAGTTCTGACTTACATGAGTCAGGGTTCTAAATTACTCCACACAGCAAGTTTATAGTTATAAATATTATTGAACCTGGTGGGACAATAAAATAACATTCTATGTAGCATTTCATCCAAAATAAAAAAATTGGCTGGTTCACTGACAAAGTATATAGATCTTCATTGCAAAATTCATCAGTACCACTTTTTCTCATGGCTCTAAGGACAGCAACTGAATCCTGATGAAGTTATGAAGGTTGTAAGGTATATTTGGCGTCAAGTTACAATTCTATTTCTGCCATTTCCTATCTGCAGTGTGTAAGGCAATTTTTTCTTCTGCTTTAAAATCCATAGGTTTGTTTTGAAGATTAAAAGACATAGCTAAAGTATATAGACAAAAAAATTAATATTTTCTAAATTCCTCACCACAACACCTCCAATTTGTAAATAAAAGACCCAAAATTGTTCCCAAAATATTATAATTTTACTATAAATTGAGAAACAGCAATTATTCCTGGCCTTGTGTGAGCTCTGAGGATTAGTCCCTTTGTTCCTATTAGATGGTCTTTGCACAGCCTCGGGTACTTTCTTTACTCATATAATATATATTGATCAGGACTCAGAAGAACCCTCTGCAGTTCTCTACCCATTGGTTCTCTGTCTTGCTAACTCTAGTCATCTGATTTCCGGGACTCCCAGCTCAACTTCTTCAATTGAGGGAGACTGCTGAGTTCTGTCTGAGTTCTTTTCCTTGTGCTGTAGCCTGGAACCTTTCTCCAGACAGTAAGCTGGTACAATCACAGGGCTTATCTCCTTTGTTTTCCCTTTCTCAGGAATCACTGTCCTGTGCTGCTTGATGTCCAAATATTTGAAAATATTGTTTCATGTATTTGTCCAGTGTTTTTAGTTATTTCAGGTGGGAGAGTATATCTAGTCTCTGTTATTACATCTTGGTTGGAACTAGAAAATTCTATTTATTTGATTTTGTACTCTTTGCTCCTGTGCTGAAAACCTTATTCCTTAATGGAATTTCCATAATTACTTGCTTTACATATAAAATTTCAAAATTACATTGCATAATAATGCAACTATTGAGTACAGTTTAAAATTTGTTTTGTTTCTCTTTACCATTTACAGTATATCTTACTAGATATTAACAGTCAAAACACAATGTCTTCAAGTCACTTAAAGTAATTCTTTCAGCTGTGTTTATGTCAACCACTTGATATACAGCTAAAATCATTTGCTTCCTTTTGTTTCAATTTTTAGCAGTTTTTTTTTTTAACCTTTGATTTAGTCTTTAAATTATAGTAAAAAATACATGGTTCTAAAACCCAAATACACACACACACACAAACACACACACACACATATACTTTTACTTGTTTATCTGTTCCCTCTTCCAAGTTACCTCCCAAACTCTGACAGTAATCCATTGTATTAGTTTTTGGCTTATCATTCCATTGTTTGTGTGTATGTATGCACTTGGTGTGTGTTTTCAAATAAAAACACGCTCTAAATATTACACTGTAGTAAAATACCATTCTTCCTCATTCCATTTTACTACTGTGTACATGTAGCACAATTTATTCTACCAGTCCTCTATTACTAGTTATTTACATTGTTTCTAGTTGTTAGCTATTACAAACATTGGCAGAGTGAGTAACTTCTGTAAATGCCATTTACTATATTTGACAACTGTCCTTAGAATAAATTTTCAAAGTAGAATTCCTGAGCCAAAAAGTAAATGCATATGTAATTTTGCTAGCTAATGCCAAATTCACTAGCAAGATATGAGTGTGCTTATTTTCACTCAGTGTTGCTAACAAAATATGTTATCAAAAGCTTGGATTTTTGCCAATTTCACAGAAATGGTATTTTCATATAGATTTAATTTACATTTCTTTTATGAGCAAGATTGAACATCTTTTCAAATGTGTAAAGGTCATTTGCATTTCCTTTCTGTGAACTTGCTTCTATTTTCCTTTGGTGGTTGGCCTTTTTCCTCTCAAAATTTGAAGCCCTTTATAGAGTAAGGATATTGGCCCTGTCTGTCTGTGACATGATTTTCAAACACTACATCCCAGTTTACCATTGTATTTTGACTTCAATTGAGGTTTTATTTTCATTCTATAAAATTCTATAAAATATTAATATTTGTCAAATTTATCTGTTTATTCTTTCATCACTCTGGACTCTAAACCATCGTTGGAAAAACCTTCCCACTAGCAGGTTATAAAAGGATTAACCCTAATTTCTTTCATATTCATGTCTGTCTATACATCTCATAATAAAAAGTCAGATTGCTTATAAAATCTTTGGTTCATTTTATTTCCCTGGTTACTAAATATGTTACTCTACCTCTCACTTTTTTGTGGTCAAGAAGTAGCATGTCAATCTATTTCTTAAAAACTAATTGATTGACCCTCTCATCTGGGTGTTCAAAGAGAGTTTTTGGTTTTTTTTTAAACCTTCAAAGTCCAAATATTTCACTAGAATTGGTTGATTTTTTTCAGGATTATAGGTTTTTTCAATATGTAGGTTCCTATCTTCTTTTACTTCAGGGAGTGCTCAGTATTTGTTTACTTCCACTCCTTTGATTTTCTCCTTCAGAAGCTCCAATTATATACATGTTCAACTTTCTTTTTTTGTCTTCTGTATCATTTTCTCTCAAATAGTTTTCATTAATTTGTGTGTGTTATGTTGTCATTCCCCCTTTTCATCCTCTATTTTCCTTATTGTACTTTCCAGGGTATGTATTTGTATTTGTGTTCTTCCAGTTTTGTGGAAATCTTTTTTTCGAATTTTTTCTAGAGGTCTGTAAACTCTTTTCACATTCTCCCATTATTTGGTTATCTCATTTCTGAGCTTTTCAATTTCTGTCTTGTGCTGTTCTGTCATAGCTTCTATAATATTAAAGTTTTCATTTGCTTTTCTCATATGCTTTTTTCATCTGTTACCATTTTCCTCGGTTCACTTTCTCTGACTTTTTAAAAAGTATCTGTGTATGATGGTTTATTGCAATGCTTTCCTGTTGCTCATGTTTAAATGAGAAGAGTTTTTGTAGCTTTAAGAAAAGGTTCTATTTTGGGTAAAGGGATATGTCAGGGTTGCTTTCCTCACTTCAGTGCTCAAGGGCTCCATCCTCCGTTTTTATACAAAGTGTTAAAAAAGATGGTCTCTAGGTATTCACATCCATAGTTCTAAGATTATCTCCCTAGTATACCTGTTTCCTCCTTTATTCCTAATTCCTGCCCTGTATAAATTGGATTCTACCCAATTCTTTTTTCCTTATGATACGTCTGTGTTCTTCTGCAAGAGATTTGTGTGTGGGGGGGAGTTTGTTCTTTTTTTTTTTTTTCCCCCTGACATTTCTTAAGGTCTTTGAGGACTTAGGATGGTCCAGTTCCTTCTGATTCTCTCAAGGTCCCTTAGTGGATCTCTGTGGCCTTTTTACACTCTCTCCAAGCTAGAGCATTCAGGGTCTTCTCATTTTAGCAGGTTATTCTTGGAAGTATTTGCTGGGAGTACTCAGAATGGGGTCCTCTTCTTTTGAGACAGGGCATTTGCTTTGTGAATCAGGGGTCTTAGGATCCTCAGGAACTCCCTTTTTGCTTCCCTTCACAACCACCACATAGCTGCTAAGCATGTTTGAGTCCCTGCTATTATCATGGTCTGAACACCCATTTTTATTCAGAGGTTGTTGGGAACACCTTATTGCTCATTTTTTATGAAAATGATGTGTGTTTTGTGTTTCCTACTGCTATTCTGTATCTGTTTTAATAATAGATTTGAGAAGATACAGATATCATGCTGTTTTAAGACCTTATCCCAACCAGGAATCCTTGTTTTGTTTGTTTAATGACACCAAGCATATGATGGCATAACTTAACAACCTGATAGCATTTTTCCTTTTAATAGTTTTAACCAGAGTTATTTATATATAATTTGAAGAAAACACGAAAAATGAAAATAAAACCTAAAACACTGCCATTTTCTTATAATCACTTACGTTCTTCTTGGCCTTAATCTCTGGTCACTATATGGAATCAATGCCACCAGTTGGTTTTCTTGTCCTAAATGTGAAAGAAATAGGTTTAGAAATTTATTAACATGATTAATTAAGAATATAGTGGTACCCTATCACAATCTGATTTGTAAAGATGAGAATACCATCTGGTTCTCATCTCATTCCGTTAGTAAAGTGTTCTCCAAGTCTTTCAAAAATTATCCAGCAGAAGACAATGTTTTGTCATACCTAGATGTCTAGCTAATCAAAGATAGTATTATGAATGAGGGCTCCATTACTATCTCTTCCAGTGGAAAAAGTTTAAAAAGTCCCAGCTTTCGGAAGATCTGAATTTCCCAGGCCTTCCTGCAATTCCGTTGTTTTCCATTAAGACTCTTATTTGGTTATCTGGATGACATCAGAAGAAACATTACTATCTTCCTTTCCTGAAACCTTTATCACTACAGAGATTCTTACACTGCCCTCCTTGAAAGCCCAAACTGACAAATACTAAGACTAAAGCTTCAAGAGCCCCCACATAATGAGCCTTTCAGGTCACACCCCAATCCATATTAAAGTCACTTCAAAATCCATAGTTTCTTTTTTGGGTTGAGCTATATCCAGAAGCTTTAACGGATAAATGGACCTTTAAAAATGCCAATTTTCTAATCTTATCAGAAGTTAGCTCTTCACATTAACTACTAAAGTACCAGATAGTCAAAAATTCTCTTTAAAAACTTTCTATAATGTTATTATTCCTTCTTGCATCATTTGTGCTCTCCCATCACACCCACAAAAAAATTACATAAATATTATATATATACACACACATATCTGTTTACATATGCCATCTTTTTTAATAGTATTCATTTGGCTAAACTATAACCCTGGTTAAAACCAACCCTCTGGCCAGTATGTATATATCCACACAGATAAATACAGCTATAGAAAAACATACAACTACACTCACGAATCTCATTTTAGATCACTAATCTTAAGTGGCCCTTAATGATGCCAACAATCATACTATATTTCCCAAGTTAACACTCTCAGTCTCTCAATCTGACTCTCCAAGACAATTTAATAACTTCAACTGTCTTTTCAAACCTTTAATATCTTCTCCCCATCCTCATTTTTAGTTCATGTGATAAGCAAAAGAGAACTTTCACAGGCTCCTACCATCTCATCTACTCACCTACCTATTTCTGTGTCCATACACTCTACATATTCTTTTATAACTAAAAATAAACTACTCGTGCTCCTCTGTAAGAGTACTGCTCTGTCTGCACTTGTGCACTATATCACATCGACTTCTGCCTATTCAAGAACAATGCTCTAATAATTCTCCCATCTCCTGCATTACTAATGTTTTCTCATGGATAATTCTCATCAGCATACAAACATCTACTATTCACTCCATCTTTAAAAAATCTCTCTGCTGACCTTATATATAGCTCCCTCCAGTTACAACCTTTCTTCTCTTCTCTTCTCTAGAGCCAAACTCCTTAAAAAAGCTATTTTCTTTCTATATAAATTATCTCTTCCTACATGCTCTTAGGATCACTCTATATGCTACATATGACCTAACAACCTACCAAAACTGCTCTTTTAAAGATTTCCAGTGTCTCCCGTATCACGAAATCCAACAGTCAGTTCTCAGTTTTCACTTTACTTGACCTAACAGTCGATCACTATTTCTCCCTTGGCATACTTTCTTCATTTATCTTCCAGGACACCAGACACTGTGATTTCCTCCTCCCACTTTTGCTGCATTTTCTCATTGTCTTTTGCTAATTTTTTCTCATGCCACTGACCTTGAAATGCTGCAGTGTTGCATGGTTCAATGTTCTCGTTTTTCTATCTGCACTGACTAGCTTGGTGCTATCATCCATCTCAGCTTTAAGTATCATTTACACATTGATGACTCCAAGTTAGGCCTTGCACTTCAATTCCAGACCCTTATTTAAACTAACTTCCTATTGAACATATCCAGTTCCATGTCAAATAGGCATCTCCAAACATACATGTCTAAAATTGAGCTCCTGATCTCTCCTCTGACACATACACTCAAATCATCTTTTATCCACTTTAATAAATCGCTATTCCATTCTTTCAGTTGCTAAACAAACAAAAAACAATTTAAAAAAAACCTTTGGAATCATCCTTGATTTCCTACTTTCCACAATCCATATTCAGGCTGCCAAAAAATACCTCAAAAATATAACTAGACTGCTAAAACAAACATTTCCTCCCCACCCCCAGTATGGTGCATCAATCCCTTCAATTGCAATAATTCTTTTATTTTCAAATAGCTACTATCCTTGTAAAGATAAAACCATCACATTCAAAGGCCATCCCAAATGTAAACGTCCCCAACTCCAATCCATGGCATTTCTCAGAGACTATGGTATACCTTATACTGTTACTTTAGGGTCTCTGCAAGGTCACATATCAACTTTAAGGATGAAAACTGCACAAGGTAACATTATTATTTCTTCTTGCCACTGCTACTAAAGTAGCCTACAAATAGCACCTAGGGAATATTTCCCTCTGACTTCCCCTATGATATACCACAGACTGATTATTTCTTTTCCAACTTGGTCCATCTTCATATATGATCCCTATTCATGTAGTTCCTTTTAGAAATAACTGATTAGGGCATGGCCAGCTTATTCATTTTCTTTAGATAATGAATTAAAAATATTAGGTCACCAAATTACTTAAATTACTTCCACTATTTACAATAGCAAAGTGACTGTGGTACGATCTTATAGATACCAAATAGGACTAAAAGTTTTCAGTCAAGAGACAGTGCGTATCTGCTATAACAATAAGTGGGAAATAAAAAATACTGGAGATAGTGAGATGGTTTTTATTACTTTTTTAGGAACCTTAATTAATATTTTTATGGTTTTTTTTGTATGTTTTTGATATGAAGTTTTGACTTTAAGTCTAATAGTCTTTTAAAACAGAGGGTTGCTTAGACCCATAGGTTTCATAAAATTTGTACAAAAGCCTGAAGTCATTCTTTAAAGGAAAAACAATGCAGTAACACATACCCCTGGGAATTCTTCCTGTTCCCTGACAAGTGGGACAAGTGACACTATCTCTTCCTGTAAATTCCACATATGGAAACTGGGAGACATCTCCATTTCTTCCATCTTCATTACGGACTTCATTATTAACCAGTCCATTCCTCATACTGTCAGAAGATACGACTCCATCATAAGCATCTTCTTTACTTGAATGCAAAGGCAAATGAGAAAGAGACTTTCCCATATCTAAAAGAGAAAAGAAAAATCTTGGAGTAAATGTCAGGGGAAAAAGTACACCAAGAACTCTATAAGATATATATAGTAATCTAATTAATTTAGAATGAACTTCAAGAGAGTGTTCAAACAACTTTTTGGATTAGAATTATATTCAATCAAAATGATGTCTGAAACAAGGAAACCATTTACTAAAGTTCAGAAGTGTTACTCTAACAAAATATTATGAAATGATATCCTATCAGGTAATGAGAATGGGCTTTCAAACATTAACATTTGACAAAAGTCTACACCTTAGGGTTCTCTGTAAAGAAAAGTGCAGACTTCATTTTTCTTAAAAAAAACCACAACACACTCTATTAATACCTTTAAGCCAATTGGTAATAAAGGCAAAAACTGCTTTTGGGCAAATGACAAGTAGGTATTTGGTGTATATCACCAGATAATTTCAAAGTAGTATTTTTCAGAATTTTAAAATTTGTGTCCCACTGTGATAAATAAAATCCACAATCCTTCCCGTCTTCACTTCCATCCTGAGATTTCTTGCTCTAAACATTTAAACACTTGCAACAACAAAAATACCTCAAAAATCCCAAATCATGCAGATTTTTCTTTCATTCAACAGATGGCAAAGTTAAAATCAGGAAGCTATTATTCCAAAATATTTAATATAATTTACTAACACAAAGCAACAAAATTTAGAATATTAACTTCAAAATTTTAGTATAATAGTATCAAAATAACCTGGCGAAATTAAATATAAATTTAAAATCCAAGTGAGAATAAGTAACTAGTATTAATACCAATACATAAATAACCTCTGCAAGTAGGTAAAATAGTAACATTGCAGTTAAGGTCATCCAATTTTAAGGCTGAAAAACACTTAAAAGTAATATATTCCACTCTGCTGATATTCTGAGGAAAAGTTAATATAAAGAGGAATGCAAAATTTAAAAATAACAATTTTATTCTAAGCTTGATCATATATCTTCCATCAGTTTCTAAAAACAGATTGTAGACATACAGACATTTCTTTTAGAAATTCTCGTTTATTTGAATAAGAAACACTGACATTCCAAATAATTCAATTCATTCTATAACATGAAGAAAAATTTGCTTTTTAAAATTGGCATGCCATCCATTTGATGCAAACATAAACAGCAGAATAAGAACCATACAACTAGTAGTACACAAAAGTGTAAAATGAGAAATAAAGATTTTTTCACTATTAAAAAAAGATCTATGTAAACACTGTCCGAATTCAAAAATATACATGATTTATGACTTCTAAAAAGCATTATCTTAAGATGGTTCAATTATATTCTGTCTGAGACAGACACACCCTTTCTAGCCACAGGTGGTTCAGGGGTGAATTAACATCACTGCTCCCATACACTGTGACCTTGGGGGGGTCTATGTGGAACATGAGAAAAACTGGGATCACTGGGCCTCAGCAATAAGGCTTCAGGAGCACCCTTTCTGGGATCTCAGTCAACATAGCTGGGGTGTAAGGTGCATCTTTCTAGGTCTGGGCCAGTTTTCTATTCT
>CAUYRT010065138.1:0-18256 GCA_963574885.1 Lepilemur ruficaudatus | reverse complement strand
ATGTGGGTTTGTGAGGTGTGTGGTTTGCATGTACACAAAACTCACACACTTATGCACACATGTATCATGCATAGAAAAGGACGTCTATGAAACTGTGAACAGTAGTAAGTAGTGTGGTATGGGTGAGTATTGACTCTCCTTGTTGCTTCTGTGTGTCACTAAGTTCTCTAAAATAAACATGGTATTCATTTGATAAAGAATAAAACGATATTTCATAAAATAAAAAAACTGAGACTCTCTTCAACTGAACAAAGGAATATCATAGCACATCCATTGGTATCACCAACTACTCATACAAAAATTCACATAGTATGCACGTATTATGAAGCCCAGTGTGTGAGAGTGGTAGAGTAAGACAGCAATCCCAAACTTGATCTGATTAAGGAGACATACAGTGGGTAAAGTACCCAAATGATTCACAGTCTGTTTGAAAGGTCTGTCAAGCCATAGAAAGCATAGGCAATTTTGTAATAGACAAAGGTGGCATTTTTGTACTGGAGCGTCATTTCAATCATGTCCTTGTGTCCTACAGAGAGGTAGTAGAGTCAAAGGGCTAAATGCAAGGTCTGGCAGCAGATAGGTTCTGGGTTTAACTCATCACTTCACCATTAACTGGCCACATGACCTTTGTGAGTTTCACATCTCTAAAAGGTAGTTTCTTCATTTGTTAAAAGGCATTAGTGATAGTAACAATGATCGTTATCTTAATTACCATTACCATTGACTCCCACCTTTCTCGGTTCTAAGCTTTGCTTGCAGCATCTCCCAGGAGATCAAGTGAGACTTGTTTGTAGAGAAATTATCACAGTGACAAAGCACTAAACACATGCTCAATAAATGCTAGTTATCCATACAGCTACAGGCATAGAAATGGTAATTATGTAGTCACTTAAACTATCTTTTTCATCTGCAATATACAAAGTTCCGTATTGTAAAACAGGGAGGGATCAAAAGATGTATTCTTATTGGATACTTTCTCTGCTCCCAAGGAATCTACAGTTTTGTAGGGGAGCAGATGCAGGAAGAAATGCTGAGCAAGGCTCAGTATGAAAATGGCCAACCTTGTGATGTCAGATTGAACAAACTCTGTTTTGAACTCTATCCTGAGGACTTGTGTTTTCCAAGTATATCCGTCCTCTTCACGGGTAGCGGTTGGGTGAGGATCCACTGTTTGGATTCCAAGATCTTCTTTCTAGAGATAAGGCAAATTTATACCCACTGAACTCTTAGGTTTAAAACAAGAGCTAGATCTTTTCCTCAAAACCCCACCCTAAGGCTTCTTTTGTTCCCTACTCTTCTCTGAGTACATTTCATGGGTGTCATAGCTTCATTTCTCATCTAAATGATTATTTCTAATTTTCATCTTCAACTCAGGTCTTGTCTTTAATTTCAAGATGCTTCCATCCTCCCAGCTACCCACATATCCATTTGCATGTCTTATAATCATCTCAAGTTTGACATGCAAAGCAGAACTCACCCTTTGTATACCTAAACACGTTACTTACTCCTCTGGTCTTCCCTATTTCAGTAAATTGCACGGCCGTTCCATTAGTGCATAAGCCACAACTCAGGAATATCTTGGAGATTCGCTTCTCTTTCTCCTGCCGTACTCGCTAGTAACCAAGTCTTGCCTATTCATTATCTCACAAATTAAATGATCTCAAATCCTTGCCACTCTCATCCATGCCACCCTGACCTCAGTCTGGATTACTGCAATAGCCTTCAAATGGATTCTCCTGTCTCGTTTCTTGGTACTTTCAAATTCTCTCTACACACAGTAGCTATTTTTTAATACACACAGATACAGCTAAAATGCTTCTAATTCTTCCCTGCCTGGAACTTTTATAATAAATCCTGAAATACCTAAATGTGGCTTACAGATAGGGTGGGTATTTAATTTGTCATCTAAACTAGCACACATCTGAAAGTGAAAGGGGGTGCTATTTATAATTATCCTGATAATTAGGAAAATAAAAGTGAAATGGAAGAATCTGCTGCAAATCAAGATGTACGGATACTCTCAGGATAACGCAGGCATTGAGAAATGTTGGCTGTCCTTTAGAGATAAAGGACTGATTGCATTTTGCCCCAAATTATGTCACTGGTATCTTGCTTTGGTTGATAGCAGGCAGCTGTCATTATGGGCACATGGTATTTTTCCTTGCATGGAAGAAGATCTCAGGAGGGTCTAATTTAAAACATTCAAACAGGAAGGGATTATGGTTTTTACTAGGGATAGTCAGAAGGTCAGGGTGAGGATGGGGCTGTGTCTTCCAATAATTATTACCATGGTTACTAGAGCTTTGCAGGATGCATTTAATGGAGAGTCAAGTGCTTCTTGCTGAGGGAGCAGCCGGGATGCTCTGACAAGGGCATGACCGGAGGATGGAAATGGAGCCCAGACCATCAACCACTGTTGAAACAGGGATTGCCCATGAGGCTGCGGAGGCAAACCCCTTCCCCTAGAATTCTGCAAGGATCAATTAATCAAAGGAAGCAAGACAGGTCGCCCAGAGTGAGATCAGCAACCAGAGATTCTGCTGCAGTTAATTGACACTAAAAGCAATAAAGAACTGGAATTTTTTAAATCTGTCATAGACATTACATGTGCTTCTAACCATTGAGTCATAGATTCTCGTTGAGCTTAGTGCATTCATCTCCTTTACGATATCCTGATAGAATGCCCAGTCAGAAATTTCAGAGTCATCTTTAAGTTTTTATCCATCCTATTTGAAGCTAAATATATGGACTTTTAATTCTGTGCCTGGGATTGTGCTAGGTGCTTAACATGCATTATCTTATTTTGTCTTTATAACAACCTCATGAGGTGTGTATTGTTATTTCCAGATAAGGAAAATGAGCCACAGAGTTTAAGTGCCACGCCCGAGTTTACAGAGGTAGTAAATGGGGAAACCAGTATTTCAACCTAGATCTGTTTGACTCTATGGTGATTGCCAACAGAGCACCACAGTATACTTCTTTTTCCTGTATCCTATCAATGACCAAATCCCATTATTTCTACCTCCTTAATATTTCTTGGTTCATGCATGTCTCCCCTTTTCCATGAACCCATTGTTTTATCACTAACCTGCATCAACCCTTATCTGGAGTATTGTGAAATTCTGCTAAAGGTGTGCACAGATTACCCAGCCCTCAGTGTGAGCTTTACAAGTACATACAATATAAATCTGGTCAATTTATCCTTCTGCTTAAAATCCTTCAGTCCAAGACTCCTGTATATACCACAAAATAATGAAGTCTAACCTCTTAGCTTAGCAACAGTGTTCTTTACACTCTAACTACAACTTTTCTTTGTTGCCTTGTATCAACCTGTCTTGCCACTTTTCCCAAAGATGTCCTTCACTCTGATCACACTTTTATGAACGTCTTACCCCTTTTTGAGCTGTAGCACACACTCCCACTCTTTTATGAATTCTGGATTAAAGGGATTATGAAACAATAAATAATGCCAGGATGCTGTTGCTAGGGGCGGGATGAAGAGAGCATATTTTACAGCGTAAAAAAGGAAAAAAAAAAAAAAAAAGAAAAGAAAAATCAAGGGATTTTTGTTACTTTGCTGTTGCTCTTGTTTGTTCACTTGTTTATGATTAAAGGGAAGTTTTTGAGTTATTACAGCACACGCTGCTTAATTCCTGCCAAAGACCAAGAGCGTCGATAAACCCCAGATGTTGCAGCGCAGGCAATCAGAGGCTGCACGTTAGCAGGCAGCGGAGGCGAGCACTTCTGCAGAGCACGTATTGCAAAGATGCGCAAGGGGAACCTTCTTAGGCTCACAGCAGCAGGACTGAGCAGAAGCATCCGGGAACAAATAAATACATGCATAGAAATGGCGTTAATCGTGTCTGTATTTTAGATCCTGAAAGTTAAGCATTTGTAGGTAATGATAATGTTCTCTTCTTGTTACACAAAGAAGGTGTGAAACTCTGAGGCCTTCCACTATAGCGGATCAAGAAGATATTTTTTAAAGTCGTGTTTCTGTTTCTGAGAACCAGGATGATTTTTGTGTCTTCACATTGTCACTCCTCTGTGTATCTCTCTCTCTGTGTCCACATTTCCCCTTTTTGTAAGGACGTCAGTCATATTGGATTAGGGCCCACCGTAATTTGCTAAATGAATTTAGTGGACATATTTATTATTTCTATGGGATTGCCCTCCCTTAAATAGAGACCTTGCTGTTCTTTCAAACCTTTAATTGATCAGAGAGGGTGGTTTAGTTTTAAGTGCCCTGTCATAATTTAGGGAAGATGACAACGTATTTATTTTGCTATATCTATCAGTTAAAAAGAGTTTTGAAAACAATTAACGCAAAAACATCTGTATGCAATATAAATCTTTAATACAGTTGCTGTTGGATGTAGAAATAGCATCACTACCATTGATATGTAAATCGTACCATGCCTGGTTTTTTTTCTTTCTATTTTGAGATGATTCAAATATCGGTACATCTAAACCAGCATGATTCTGCAGTGGGACTCCTCATACTGTGAGTTATGGATTATAAGAGAATGAATACCTTAAAGCTGGAATTAGATAACTGTTGAATTTATCGAACTTAAGTGTTTGGCAGTTCTTAGAACCGAAGCACCTTTTTCAAATCAGGGTTTCTATTTGTACGTTCTTTTAAAAAAATCTAGAAAGATGATTCTGTCACCATGTTCACTAGAGAGATTTTTGAAATTCTTCATGCTGATACAAATAGACTTCTTCTGAATAAAGAATTCAATACCTGGTAGGAAATACAAATTTCTCTTAAAAATTCTAGGTTTGTTCCAAGGCACTAAGACATTCATTTGCCTCTTATTAGCTCCAGTTTCTTCTTCTCCTCACCCCGACCCTTAGTTGACCACTTAATGGCTAGGATGAGAAAACACAGCTATCAGCCTACAATAACTTACTGTTACACTGTCATTTATCCTACTTGATCTCCAAACACCAGGTCTCAGTTCTGAGCTATTCCTTTCAGCAACATTCCTTCAATGAGATTTGATCCCAGGGCCAGCCCTACGCATAGTCAGAGGAGATAACTATATTAATGTGTCGTGCTAAACAGCTCACCTACTCCCCAATAAAATTTATTATCAATGATGAAAATACAGATAATAAGGTCTAGCACTCCCACAGCATTTATTTTATCCATTATGGGTATTTGTCTATAAACTAATCCCTACAACCACCTTATGTGGTAGGTGCACCATTATTATTCTATTTACCCACGGGAAGCCAAAGCACAGAGGTTTAAGGGTTATGCCCAAGTTGATACAGGTCATGTTAGTAAGTGACAGAGTAGGGTTTGAACGCAAGCAGCCTGATTTTAGGTGAAACGTTTTACTGCCTCTCATCATTGGAGAAATATGTATCGTGCACCTGCCACCTGCTCAACTCTGTAGTAAGTCCTGGCATGAACAAAATAGGCACAGTACCTGATCTCACATGGACCAAAGATTAATGAGCACTGCAAACAAATTAAAGAAGCCACTAAAAGCCTGGCACACTGAGCTAGATAAAAAATATAGTAATTTTTCATACATAGTAGTTTTAAAAAGAGAAATTCCCAGAAGGCAGCTATGATGGATGAACTCTGAGAGCAGTAATCAAGAACTAAGGCTGAAGAGCTCATGGGGATATGTGAACTTGATCTGGACCTTAATGGATGGGGCCTGAGGTTCTGACATCCACCCAGAGGGTGGTATCAAGGCTGCAGGGCCCATGCACACGGGAAGCTGATATTGAGTCACCTGTATAACATTTAGAGTGCCTAATTGTGTCCTATATATGAAACAAATAGGGGAAAAAAGAGTCACCCGAAACTAATTGGAACCCCTGCCCTGTGCCACACTCAGGTGGGAGTTTTAACTTGTATTTACTCACATAGTGCAGCCCTTCCCCACCCCCAAGCCATAAATTAACTAATCTGGAACCAGTGAATCCCCTATGACCCCGGAAGAAAAAAGAAACATAAAAATAGACAAAGTTAAATATTCAGTGGGAGTTTTGGACATCTGACCAGTCAGTGCAAAAGAGAATTTTCTTGCTGAAAAGACAGGGCGTAAGTCATCTTGCCAGCGTGAGGGAAGAATGGGTATAGAAGGGGCTAATGAAGAAAAAAGCAGAATCAAGGAGTAGGGTGAAAACCACAAAGTCCTGAAGACATCAGTGGAACTGCAGAATACAATGCAGTCTGGATTTTTCAGTTGTATAAACCAATACTTTCTTTAAAAATTAGCTGAAGCCACTTTGCTTTGGTTTTCTGCCACCTGCAACCAAAAACCCTGATACTCAGAATATTGGGTACTCAAGTTTGACTATCTTCCAGAAATTAGTACTAACCCTAGGACCTCTTTATCAAATGAGCCAAGGGATTATACTAATAACGGGTAAGACCTATTATTTTGGTCAGGGTAGGTTAAGCCGTGTAACAAGCAGCCCTCCTGAAGAGTATTGGCTTTAAACAACAAAGTTGTATTACCCACTCATATTCTGCCTCCAGGGGTTGGCTCTGGAATGGCTCCATGCTGCCTTTATTCTGGGACCAGGTTGAAAGAGCCCCTCCCATCTGAGACATTTCTTTTCCTGTGGCAGAAGGCAAGGAGGGCAGGGAAGGCAGAACCAGAAGATAACTTCTGAAGCTTCTGCTCAAAAGTGGCTTATGTTACTTCTGATCATACTTCATTGGCCAAAGCAAACCATATGGCCAAGTCTGACATCAAAATAATGGGGAAGTATAATCCTCCCATGGAGAAGGGAGTATTTGGAACAATAACAAGATCTAGCCCCTCTCGCTTTGCCCTGTATAAGTAAAATCATGTGTTTGAAAATGTCCACATTATTCACGTGACCTACCAGAATTAGTATGATATCAGCATCTTATTCCTGGATAGTCACCATGCTCTGCAACCCTATCCCAATTTGTCTAAAAATTGATCTACTACCTCCAAAGGGGCCACTCCTACTTGCAAACACTGGGGTGAAAAGTGAACAGTGGGTCCTGGATGTCATCTTCAATCGTTTCGGTTACAGCTGCACTGTTTGAGTTCTTATCCACTTTCGTGATAATTATTTTGCTGGATTACCTCCCTGTGCAGCCCTCAGTGATTTTTTTAGGGAGGACGATTTTATCTACGTAATGGATGACAACAGCCACTCTACGCTTGGGATCCCAAGTTCTTTGAGTTTACACTCACAGGCATTGGCATTCCCTCTGTGATAGGACACTCGGTCTGAAGCAGATTCATAATATGCCTGAACAAATCCTCTTCCCAGCAGCTTCCTATTTTGTTAAATCAGATCTCTTGTTCAGAAAAATCCTGCCCTTACTGAATGCTCTCCTTGGGGACTGCTGGCGTCTTCAGTGCTGGGGAACCTCAGTTGGCACTATCTCGGGCCATCAGAGACTCCACAAAACAAAAGAGCGGGGTTCTCAATCACTTTTCTTACAGGATACTCTATGCCATACATTGGCCAGTCTTGTCCCTGAAGGCAAGCTTCAATGAAGGTTATTGAAAGAAGTCACCTTTGTCAGACTAATAAGTGAAAGCTCAGTTGCATTTTAACTTCAAGGTGATGAGTGTCTACTTACCTCACATTTATGCAACTAGAAAGAGCCACATAAGTGACTCTTTCTAAAAAAAAAAATGGACCAAATTGACTTGTCTCCAACCACAAAAGAAAGCAACCAGTAACTTATTACTCTGCTGTCTGATCAGACTCTCCTCTACAGTTAGGAATCTGTGCAGAAATAAAAAGTTTGGAGAAAGTAGAGAGAAAGATTCTTTCACTCAAATAACCCAATTATGGGTTGAATTATATTCCCCCTAAAATTTTTTATGTTCAAGTGCTAGCCTCCAGTACGTTGGAATGGTATATTTTTTGGAAATAGGGTCAGTGCTGATGGAATTATTAATAGTGAAGTTAAGATGATGTCATACTGGGGTAGAGTCGACCCCAATCCAATATGACTGGTGTCCTTATAAAAGGAGAAAATGTGGCCACAGGCGTGCACACAGGGACATGTGAACATGAAGATGGCCATCTATCTACAAGCCAAGGGAAAAGGTCTGGACAGATCCTTCCCACACAGCCCTCAGAAGGAGCCAATCCTGTTGACATCTTGATCTCAGACTTCCATAGCCATCTGGATATTCATCCCAGATTTTATGTAATACTTCTGAAATTCTTCTTTGCATTATAAACCATAAAAATACTTGAAGATGTCAACATTTTATCACCTAAAATACATATCCTAAATTGTCCTACCTAGCTGAAAGTGGCCTAAAAGTCCTTTTTCATCACATGGGGTCATTTATTTGTTTGGGGGGGAAAACACTCAAATAAAAAAATGTGCATTTCGTTTCTGAGTGGGTCCCCAGGCTCCTGGGTTGGAGCAGCTAGCAGCTTTGTGATCTGTCACAAGAAATTGGGTACCAGAAGAAGAGAAAAAGAGAAACAGTTTTTAAAAGGGAACTTCTGGCCTTTATATGCCCCTGCTAATAATTTAATTCACTGCAGTATTCCTCTGAACTCTTCATTTGCATCAAATCAGACAGTATTATAGGCATCCTCCTTCAAACCATTCTTAAATGGTTTCTATTTTAATTTAAACTTTGCCCACATGAATAGAAAGTTTGCTGAATTCTGTTGGGTTTGCCCCATTTTTTACAGCAAGGTGGGTGGAATATATTGTCTTCTGAAAGAAGTACTGCCAAGGTTCATAAGTGTTAAGGTTGTATTAATAACTAGGAGAACCCATTTGCCTGAAAGTGTGGATATTGAAAACATGAGACAGAATATTTACAAGTCTCTATAACCGGATCTGTACATTTATTTACTGTAGGAAATGAGGCAGCATCCCACAAGAATTACCTCTTTTTAAAAATTATGTTATTCATCTTGTTTTTAGAATTTGAATTATTTGAAAATCATTCCTGAACTTTAAATGAAGCTGTAGCTAAAAATGACAAATACTTTCTATTCAAGGTGTTTTATATCCAGAAATTGAAGTTGTTCTAAGTATCATCCTTTCTACGCAACATTTCACTACTTAAAATGTGTAAAATAGTATTGGAGGGAGGGAAGACTGCATTTGTTATTAACAAAAGACTGTTTCAAAGGTCATACTACGTGATTCCATGTATTGTTATATAATGTTTGCAAGATAACGTAGTTACAAAGATGGAGAACAGAATAGTAGTTGTCAAGGTTAAGGATGAGGGAGGAAATTGCTGTAGCTATAAAGGGGTAACACAAGGAAGTCTTACGGTGATGGTGCAGTTGAATATCTTGACTTTGGTGATAAGAAGGTGTACATGGGGATATTGCAAAGATACACACACGTGAGCGCATGCATGACTGGTAAAACCTGAGCCAGCTCATAAGCTCTGTGGATTGTACCAATATGAACTTCACAATTTGGATATTATACGATAGTTGTGTAAGAAGTTAACTTTGGCTGGGGATTCCTTGTACATTTTGCAACCTCCTGTGAATCTATAATTGTTTCGAAATAAAAAGTTACAACTATTGAACCAATTAAAAGTAAAAACACGATGAGAGTCCTGGAAACTAATTAATTCTCTATTCTGGGTTGAAGATTCCACGAAGAGAAGAGACTGGTTCCTTCCTGTACCTTGGGTCCTCTCCATTGTCTTCATGCTCCCATCCACCAGAAGTTGCTATTTCCAACTTGTGTGAGATTCTTCGAAATGATCAAGTTACTCTAGTTGGGCCAGGAGACTATTTAGAACACAATTAAGGTTAAGTGTGCTCTTTATAAAAAAAAGTTGTAATTACCCCAATTCATGAAGACATACTCAGTTTTCAACACATAATGATGTTCCTGAGAGGTGACAATTCTTGCTGACCTTCTGTATCAGCTACAGCTATAGGACGCTGAAATCACCCTAGGTTTTTCAAATAGGCAGGATTTAATAAAAGGAATTGGAGCCTTACAAAATCACTGGAAAGAGTGGAGAAGCAGAAGTAAGGGGTTATAATGGAATGCTTAGAGGTAAAGATCAGGAAACTGTTTATGCTACTGCTACCGTCACTTCCATTACCAGCAGAATGTGCCTGGGCAGTAGAATGTGAGAGCTAATCCGATTTTTACAGTATCTGTGAGAGCTTGCTTGTCCTCTGCCACGGATGCAGGTTTATGATCTCTGGGTTGCTTCTGCTTCTTAAACTTCCTCAAGTACATTTCATCATTGGAATGACAGTGACTTCTGTTGATCTTGAGTTCCCTTGCAGCCAGGATCTGTTCCCCACAGGTCCTATGGTGGTCCAGGACAAGGAGCCAAGCAGGACCTAATTCCGTTTTACCCCAGTGCACCATCCTTCCTCAAACACAAAGCATCACAGTGAAGACCTCACTCGAAGATTAATACCAGCTCCTATTTACAAAATACTTTTTCTCACCACATTTTATCATATTGTTAAAAGCCTTCACTGCAACATGTCATTGATAACTAGCATTCCTGTTGGAAAAAAAAAATCAAAATATTTAAAACAAATGAGTGACAGCAAGTCCGTATCTAAATAAGAAGAGAGAATATGATCCCAAATAGAATCTGTTCCATTACAAATGTAATCTTAGAATGTGTAATATATCAGCTTCCTAAATTACCAAAATAGTAAAAATATAAGTTGAAGCAGCTCTTTTGTGGTGTTTTAAAATTATCTTTCTGTTTATTGTATCTACTCTAAATGCCAGATTCTCTGACTGCCAGTTAACAGTTTTATAATAATTACAACACTACTTCTCAAAAAGAAAAAGACTATTTCAAAGACAATTGATAAGTTTACCTAAGAGAGCAAAAGTATGTCTGTAATCAAAGAGGGATTCTCTGAACCAATGAGTTTATTTAAATTGCTCCTGTAGTGTTTCTTGCAACAGTGCATGTTTTTAGTTGTTCATTGCATGTGGAATTACTGTGCTTTTATCTCTGCACAGCAAGACTTATGGTCGAATTAGGGCCTTCTACATCATGTGCTATTTTTCACTTTCCCTTAGTGCTACAATTTGGCATGTTGGGAACTATAATTGCTTGGGATTATTTAGAAGATATATTTGCTTCTTGTAAACACCCTACATTTTGTTAATTATTCAAGTTCAGGGATCACCCTTGATCATCTTTTCTTTTTATCCCTCCACCCCCTGCCCCCATCATCTTTTAATCCCCAGCCTCTGGTACAAAACACAAAAATTGGGTGGATGATCTTCACACATCAATTGAATTTAATTAAATTGCTCAGTGTCTAATTCCACCAATTTGGGAATCAGGACTCCCTACAGTTATTAAGCTGTTTTCAGGCCGCATGCTTCCATCTAAACTGCTATTAGGAAAGATCTGTGAGGAACGTTTTCATTTACAACTTTAAACTGAGTAAATAATCAGTAACTTCCAGAGTATACATTGAAGTATCTTGGATGGGATGACCAACGTGTCCTGGTTTGTCTGGCGCTGTCCTTGTTTTAAAATTGAAAGACCCATATCTCAGGAGCTTACTCAGTCCTGGGCAAACTGGTAGGGTAGTCACCATAATTTTGGAACATCCTAATACTTCTTAAAGGAATTGAAAATCAACCCATGTTCCATATGTACATGTAGAAATGATCCGATTTTGGCAAAAGTAGCTTAGTTATTTTATCCATTGTAGTGACTATTTTCATTTATCATAACCATTTAGTAAAATATGATAATGTGTTATATTGTCCTGAAAACTGGCTCCCTATTGATGGTGCCTTGGTTTACCCCTAATCAGTGCCTTGGCTAATTATGACACATACAAGATGGGATAGGACTTCCAGTATCATTGAAGTCGTAGAATAATCACTGCCTGTCTTTGCGAGTCGGGAAGACATGTGGCATAATCACAGCGATGTGACTAACACATCTGGTTCTTGCTAAGCTTTGTAGATGAATGTTTACATTAGTGCCTTTGTGCTGGATGAAATTCCTACAAACAAATGCAGTATTCCTTTACATTTACTTTAAAGATGCATACTTTAAACTTGGTACTCATCCAATTCCTTCAAATCCACTTTTCTTTGTAGGCAGATGGTATATAGGGTAGTGTTCCTAAAAATATGATACTCATATCACCTGCCACACCATCAGCTAGGTGTTCCTTGTTGTTATCCTGGGTACCTGCATTTAACAAAATCCCTGGTGATTCCAATACCCAGCAACATTTGTAAACCTCTGGCAATGTAAGTGCAATGATACTTGTAGAGGAAAGGCTCAGTTTTGAAAACATGCTTCCTAATGATTCGAACTGTAATTTTGAGAAAATGGTTTAATTTCTCTGAATTTTTACTTCCTCATCTGCAAAATGGAAAAACATGAAAGCTATCATAAGGCTGGTGGAGGTCAAGTGAAGCATGTAAAATGTAAAATGTTTCATAGACTGTAAAGTTCAAGGGCAATTGTTAGCTGCTGACTTATGCATGATCCTTCTTTTCATCTTCCTTAGAAGTGCTAAAGAAAAGTTATTTCATGGTGTTTGCATGGTAGTTACTTAACTGTCTTTACGAAGATTGCATAGCTTTTAAAGTAAGACTAATCCATTAATTCAAGTCAGTTTTTATGAGTATTTTTTCTGATTGGATTAGTCAGTTTGGTCAAGTGTTAGAACTTGTTTTGCATAAAATTACAGATAGTTTTGATAAAAAATTAGTTATATGCAAACAAATTAGGCATAACTAAAATATGAGACCTCTTCAAGTCCACGATGCCGATTAAGGTCATGCAATTAAGGTAAGTAATTGGACAGGTACTTTCCAATGCCAGCTGCTCTAACAGATGCTTGTTACAAATTGGAACAACCACGGCTTACTATTGCTTCTGACTCAACTTGTGTTACTTGCTGCATTTGTAGAGTTTCAATAAATAAATAACACATTGCCCTGTGATCCCAAGGGAACTTCTACAGTAGCACCAGTAAAATCTTTCTCTTTAGGAGACTCTCCCTAATTAACCCAATTTTATTATGATAATGCCTTTATTTCTTCTGTTCTTGAGTTAAGTCCTTTCATTTGCATAGAGTTGACAATAAGCTCTATGTTCTTTTTTTCTCTCTTTTATTAATATATATTGTAGATGATATCTAGTTTCAAGTACCTCACAAAATGTTTACAGAATATACACCAGGTGCAAGACAATGTTGAATTCCAAACAATTGGATACCCTCATTGTCATCTAGGAGCTTATGCTCTATTGAAAGAGATAAAATATACACCTCAATAAATATACAGCAAAATGATATCAATGCGGTAAATCCCAGAATTCAGAAAATGTTTTGGCTTGAGTCCGTTATTAACTTACCATGTACTCAATAACATAACTAAAGCTTTAGGCCCGTCTGAATTCTTGCAAACAAGGCCAATGCGAAGGATTGTTAAACTAGAGCAATCTAACACATACATTAGAGTTCTGAAGATAACGATGTGAATGTGCTTTAGTTAATCCAAGAAGACTACAATAAAAGATTTTTATTTAGATCCTGAAATGGAAGGAAGGAAGAGGGGCAGAAAGAAATTAACATCTACTAAATGCAGTATTAAGTTGGTATCTTTGCATTCTTGTCCCATGTAATCCATACAGTAATTCTGTGAATTTAATATTAGATTGAACCAGATAAGTATATGGTTTTGTAGATTAGTATCAGTCAAAATGTGCAAGTATGTGTATTTCAAACAAATGTTATTATCCTTCTTAAATAGAGAAATTTAGTCTCAGAAAAGTTAAAGAACTTGTTTGGGCTCAGATAATTTTGTCTGACTCCAAAGTTCTTATTGAAACATTTCTTTCCATTTTCCCTATGTTTAATCCATCAGCCAGATCCTGTCGACTCTACTCCTAAGATATCCAGAATCCACTCACTTCTCTCTCTCGCTCCACTGTTATCGTCTTAGTGAGAGCCACAACAATCTTTCCCAAATGCTATAACAGTCGCCTTGCTTCTGTCTTGCTTCCCAAGGGTCCCTTCTGCACACAGCCTTCAACGTGAGCCCGTAAAGACTCAAAGCAGAAGCAGAACACATCACATTCTGCTTTAAAAACCCAAACAAAATTAAGCAACAAAACAAAACTTCTCTAATGGCTTCCTATTTCATAACAAATTCAATTATTTTCATCACGGCTCCAGCCTACACCTTAAATTGTGGGTAGGATATAGTAGGTGCACAGTGACTCTTTGTTGAATGAATGAAAAGTGGGATGTCTGTTAAAGAGCATTTGAAAAATAAAGTAGGAGAGATAAATTGGGAACAACCACAGTGGTTTCTGAGTAGAAAGCGGATAACTTTATCTTCCTCATCATTGGAACCCATTGTGAGTCTACAACAAAGGAGATACAGAAAGAAAAAAAAAACAGTAGCACCATGGAAAGATTAGTTTGAAAGCAGAGCATAAAAAGGGAGAGAAAATAATAAGAAAGGGCAAGAAAAGCAGTTGAAAAATAATCGCAGGAGACTTCACTGGTTAATGATGACTTGAGCAAAAGGAGAGGCTGCTTGCAGAGAACAAGGAAAATGTGGATTCGAGTTTCTTGGCAACTAATAAAAGAGAAAGGACATTGGGTACTGAAGAACGTTGTAATTTTTTCCCTCTAATGGACCAGATGATGCTTGCACTAGTAATGAATCAAGTCAGAAAGGAAAAAGCTTCATTCTGGGGGGAAAAAATTAGTTTTAGATGCTTTGAGTATGTGGTGGAACATAAAAATTAAAAAAATACTTTGGAGGTATGGGACAAAATCCTTTTTTTCTTAAAAAAAATTATTTGAATATACCCCATCCTCCTCCCCCTGCTTACTGCTGGTACCTAGTTCACACTTATTATTTTCATTCTCCCGCTTGGGCTACACAATGATCTCCCCACTTGTTTTGGGGCATCTACTTTGGCTTAGAGTACTTCCGTAAATGCAAATATGTTCCTCTATTTCCTGACAAAACTTCCAACCTCACTTTGTGACTCCATCTCTGTCTTCCCTTTTCCCTTCCCAAAGCATCACGTCTAAAATCCTTAGCACAGGGTCCACGGTGCTCCCCTATGTCTCTATCCTGGCTCCATCTCTCCCTACCCAGTCCAGGTGGGTAAAGACTTGAGGTCTCCTTGTCACATCCTCACTATTAAGTTGCAAGGAAAGTAAACTTCAGACCAAATTCACCCACAATTCAAGGACTGATTAGAAAATAGCACAAAATAATCTTGCAACCTGCTCTGCAATCTCTCCGTCCTTTTAGGAAATTCATTGTTGTTGTGTGTGGATGGGTCACTAAGGAAAGCAAATTCTAGAGGCAGGATTCAGTTAGCATATGGTCCACATCAGACAGGCAGAATCCTCTGAACACAGGGTATTTCTAAATCTAGCTCTGTTCTGAGGAAGAACAGTAAAAAGCTCACATAATTTTATACTTCGTTCACTCAAGGCCAAAGAATATTTCTATAATTTTAAGCCAAGATATTTACATATCTTTAGCATTATTCATTTCTCCAATGACCATGCATTTCTAAAAATCAATACATTTTCTTTATGGATCTATATCTAGTGACTTTTTTGTCTCAACATTACTTCTCCGTTAAAAAAAAATCTGATTGAATATGGTGCAGGGGTCTTATTCAAAGGTTGATAGAAAAATACCTTCCTGTAACCATAGACATATTGCAACAATGGATTGAATTTAGAAAGTAAAAGCAATTATATAATGATAATGATTTCTCCATTTCCCTGTCACCTGTGTATGTGTTTTAACACATTGATTTCTGGATGTCATTTTATAGGTCATCAATATCAAAAGCACTATACAAATCTAAATGTATTTTTTTCTGATAGAGTTAATGCCAAAAATATAATCGCTAATGTAAAATGTGTAAATCATCACTTTTGGCATCTTTCATTTTTCCCTTTAGCATATTTTCAGAGGAGAGTCTGGAGAAAATAAATCCATGTTGACTTGGAAGCTGACTCTTCTTTAAATCAATCCTACCATAGGATGTGGTTAACTTTAAATTTCTTGCCACCCCAATGCTTAGGACAGCTCCAAGCGTTATATAAATTTTATTTTTAAAATTTTATTTCGTACTGTTAACTTTGTGAAACTTGCTTTTCAGCAAATGGTGGAGTTAAGGTATGTTGTCATATCTGAGAAATGAAGGAGACTGTTCTGCGTGGCCTTTTTTGCCTGCTTGTGTGAGTCACCAACGTGGCAGGTAGGAAAAAGTAGGCAGTGATGTCACCTGATGCCTTTTCTTCACCAGAGAAACATCCTATAATGGAAGTATTTCCATGATTGGGTGATTACAGACATGGAAATTTGAGTTGAGTTTTATTAGGAAGGCAATCGTATCTAGCCAGAGCATTTTGTGCCTCAGTTTTCCTATGCACTAATGTGGATGATAACGTCTTTGTTTACTTCTACATTATATTTTGAGGCTGGAGTCTTCTTAGGTTTGACTCGTGTCTCAGAGTTTACCTTGTATTAGCTTTGGGTCAAGGTACTTCAGAGTCATATTGGAAGTCCAAAAGTGTCTTAGGAACTTTCTCATAGAAAATCTGCTACCAAAGCCTCATTAAGTTTTGTAAGTAAAAGTGAAATGGCCAGAAAACAAATTTTTATAAAGTGACATAAACAAAAGCAAAAATTATTAGTGATTCAAAATATGAATTGAGCCAAATTATTTCTTAATTGGAATATCCTTCCACCCTTTTGCTATGTGTTATGCACTTATTTGGCCTATTAAGACCCAAATCCAGAAATGCTGTCTACTCCATGAATTCCCCCAGTTCCTCCTCCCCTCCCTCAAGTGGAGTTGAATTCCTTGAAGGCAGATATTGCACTGTAAAAATTCTTTTTTGACCTAGAATGGGCACTAATGGGGGTTGATGGTGCAGTCACCAGACGGAAATGAACATTCATGTAGCTCATGGAAAGTCAAGTAGTAATACCTCAGAAACCAAAATATTTTATGGATAATGAATGATACCAAAATTAGTTCTGTAAGTTTGAAGAACTGGCCTAGAAGGATTAGGGAAGGGTTTAGATGGAAATTTGGAACTGAAGAATGACTTGGAATTAGCATAGCTACAGAAGAAGGAAAACTGTTCCAATCCAGAATTATTGACGTTTTCATAGTAATAAATCACAAATTACTCAGCCAAATAAAAATATCTTTCCTAAGGTGTTAAGTTGGAAATTATAGAGTTTTACAGAATTAATATACTATATCTTAATCATCTGGACAACACAAAACTTTCAAAACCAAGAATTCTCCCCAGAGGATTTTGAAAATGGAAACCTAGATTCCCTGATTTTTTGATATATATTGTAAACATCTTTCCTTTCAGTTTTTCCTTTGCAGAATGGGACAAGCACTTGATTTTTTTCCCTTGTTGACTTGCCCCTATAAATCATCAACGTGGGGCCGTTTTGGGGGGAGGGTTTGAGGCATTTACGTTGTACTCTGTGCACTATATGTCAGCAAAGTACAATGTGAATTGTGCGGACTTGTACAGTGTGTCAGCTCTGGGCCCACACCTCACCAGGTTCTGTGAGATTTGACACATCATTAATTGCCTCTGCGTATCTTCCACTGTTTTCTTAAGAGCAGGCACATCCTGATTCATAACAGGTACAAATCAATGAGAAAACTGGGTAAACTTGTGTTAAATGCGAAGGAAGAAAAATGATTTGAAAAATGAGAAGAATATGGGTATGATGTACAACTGTTACTCTTTCCCTCCCCAGCCAGAGTCAAGAGAGGGTCTTTCTTGAATCCTCACTGTGCAAAGCCAGTGTGGTTCCTGCTGGGAGAGCCCAAGAAAGTGTGGATCCCACACTAAAACTGGCGCTCCAGGAGTTTCTCACTTTCCTATGCGTCCACATTCAGATTTCAGCAATTTATTAAAATTGCTAATTTTCCTACTTGTTTATGGGTTCATTTGTTTCTGTTCCAGTAAGCGGATCTCTGTGGCTGTATCTCTCTGGATGTCCTTGTCTTTCCAGATTTTGGTGTTGATGGTTGGCCCTGTGTCTTGAGTTCTCTGATGTGTCCAAGAAAAGTCATTGCTTTTCAGATTGTTTAGCTGTTTCTTTTTTTTTTTTTTTTTTTTGAGACAGAGTCTCACTTTGTTGCCTGGGCTAGAGTGCCGTGGTGTTAGCCTAGCTCACAGCAACCTCAAACTCCTGGGCTCAAGTGATCCTTCTGCCTCAGTGTCCCGAGTAGCTGGGACTACAGGC
>CAUYRT010065136.1:0-12164 GCA_963574885.1 Lepilemur ruficaudatus | reverse complement strand
AAAAAAAAAAAAAAAAAAAAAAAAAAGAAAGAAAGAAAGTAAAGAAAAGAAAAAAGAAAAGCTCCCAAGTCAAAAGGCTAGCTAGCAAGTGGTGGAATAGAGATTCAAATCCAGGCAGCATAATCTGAAGCCTTTAGTCTTAACCATCACATGACTCATCATCAGGGCAATTCCTCTCAAGGAAAAGGAGTTATGTGAAATAAATCATACTGTGCTAACTGACCACAACCTGTTCATGCAGGGAAATCAAGTTAAGGTCAACATATATGGCAATTTAAAAGGTTTAAGAGGAAATGATGTCACAGAAGGTCAGTGTCAAGGGTGATTATGGGTGACTTTCTTCATTTTGAACCCCTTGCCTTTTAGTTCTAGGAAAAATTGTAGAGCTTTCCTTCTATTTCAACAAATGGGTTTCCTAGTTTCATTTTAATGCCTCTGCTGGGGCTTTTCATTTGAGGTATTGAATGAAAACCTTTTCATTCAATATGAAATGTAACACATATACAGAAAAATTCACAAAACAAAAATGTGTAGTTCAAAGACTTATTGCAGGCTGGGTGTGGTGGCTCATGCCTATAATCTTAGCACTCTGGGAGGCTGAGGCAGGTGGATAGTTTGAGCTCAGGAGTTTGAGAACAGCCTAAGCAAGAGCGAGACCCCATCTCTACAAAAAATAGAGAACTTAGCCGAGCACGGTGGTGCGTGTCTGTAGTCCCAGTTACTTGGGAGGCTGAGGCAGGAGGATTGCTTAAGCCCAGGAGTTTGAGGTTGCAGTGAGCTATGATGACATCACTGAACTCTAGCTCAGGCAACAGAACAAGATCTTGTCTCAAACAACAACAACAACAAAAACAACAACAAAATTTACCTGACTGTTTAAAACAGGCCCATATGGATTCTGGGACATGTTTTCATTGTTTGGCTTTTATATTTTAGGCCTCTGGCTTTGAGACTTGTTGCAAAGGTGAATCATTAATAATTTTTTTCAGGTCATTGCTTTTTTTGTAGTTGAATGATATATCCTGTCCCAAGTCCTAAATATGACTATACAGATGTTGTCATAGCAGCTCATCCCATGACAAATAAGAAGGAGCAGTGAACCCTAATTCAATAAAGACTCTGTTCTCTGGACAACTGGTTTTCTGATCTTGATTTGCAAAATCTCAGCAATGGTGAAAATCTAGATATCACAGATACCATCTTCCCCTGGTTAAGAAGCGAACTGAGAAAAAGAAAAGCAGTCCCTGACTTTCAGAAGCTGGCCTGATACCGACATCAGGCCATGATGTTATTAGGTGCTGACCTGGCACTCTTAGCTAGGCCAAGGTGTTCTGTTGAAAATAAGCAATTTCACAGAGCATCAACATCAGACAAGGTCATTCTGTGGCCATAATGGATCAAGACAAAAACAAGACCACTCTGTAATCATGTCCATGAACATTGCACAAATCACATAAGTAATTAACCGTCCCCTTATCCTAGCTAATACGAGTGACTGCTGCTTCTTTGCCAGTTACAGGGTTAGTTCCCTCTAGTCTTTCCTCCTGGATGAAGTTTCTTAAGATACCCAGTGGTAGAATTGCTTCTGCTTCCTGATAGCATCCAATTCTGAGCAAAGCCCTGCTTCCTTAACTACTCCCATCAATCATCTAAGACAAACTCAAATCCTATGATGTTTTCTAACACCTTCCTAATGAAACATCCCACAGTTCTCAATGGCATGAGTTCTCCCTCATTACAACAAGCAATAAACCAAACTCACTAAACTGCAGGTGTGTTCCTGGTAGTCTTTGGCTGGAGGCCATTCATTGACAGATTGAGTGATATAAAATTACCATTTTTAAGTCAAAAATGGTTGCATATGGGCCATCTCATATGGTTCAACTAAATACATCAAACAAGGCAGTTTTGAGGGTCCATCTCTGAGATTCAGCAGCAGTTCTAAGAGAAAAAGCCTTACTACTACAGGTTGAGCATCCTTAATCCAAAAATATGAAATCTGAAATGTCTCAAAATATGAAACATTTTGAGTGCCAACATGATACCACAAATAGGAAATTCCATGTCTGACCTCATGTGATGGGCACAGTCAAAGTGCAGTCAAAACTTTGTTTCATGCACAAAATTATTAAAGATGTATAAAATTACCTCTAACCTATGTGTATAAGGTGTGCACATGAAACATAAATGAATTTCATGTTTAGATTTGGATTCCATCCCCAAAGTATCTCATTATGAATATTCAAATATTCCAAAATCTGAAATTCTAAACACTTCTAGTCTTAAGAATTTTGGATAAGGGATATTCAACATTTGCTTCTAGTACTAGATGATAGACTAGTAATCAGGAGTTAATAGGAACATGTGGCAGAAACAGTAGACTAATTTTTAAATTAATTTTCTCTGTAGAGAGATAAGAATTAAGTGGATATTGGATAGGCTTGAGTGGGTTTATATGCCAAGACAGAGATGAAAGTAGAAAGAAGAGTTGAAAATACTGTAGGCAGAAAATACTGGAATCCCAGAAGCATGGAAAAGGTTGACATTTTGTCCTTGGGAAAGAATAGCCTAGGAAATAATCATTGCAAATTCACAGCACACCTACCACGTGCCAAGACTGGTCTAAAAACCTTGCAAGTTGAACCTTGAGAAATCATACTCAGTGAAAGAAACCAATCACAAAATAACACAGAGTGTATGATTTCATTTATATGAAATATTCAGAATAGGTAAGTCTACAGAGACAGAAAGTTGCTTAGTGGTTGCCCAGGGCTGTGGGGAGAGGAAAACGGGGAATGACTGCTGATGGGTACAGGGTTTCTGTTTGGGGTGATAAAAATGTTCTAGATTTACTTTGTAGTGATGGTTGTACAACTCTGTGAATGTACTAAATGTCACGGCACTACATACTTTAAATGTGCAAAATTTTATGGTATGTTAATTATATCTCAGTAAAGATATTTTTAAAAAGCTTTACAAATATGTATACCCCTTATTAAGTAATAACTTATTTAATACTTGCAAACACCCCATGAGGTCAGTGTTATTATTCCTATTTTATAGATAAGGAAATTGAGGTACAAGGAAGAGAGAAGGAAAGGAGTGAGAATAATTCTCTAATTGAAATGAGAGAAAATATATAAGATGATGTGGATAGAAATACTTTGGCGGCTGGCCATCAAGAAATTGAGAGAATTCCTGCACTATGGCTTCTATTTTCATTTTTCCTCTTGATAGTAGGAGGTGAGGTCACATGTAGACAGTGTGTGTGGGGATGGGTGGGAGAGAGTAACTAACTTTGGGAAAGTGAGTAAATTTCAGAAGAGCTAAGCTGGCTGAGCACAGTAAATAGATTTCCAAGAAGCACGGAGGAGACTGTGAGGCTGTGTAACACATTTAAATGGTTCCAGCACTCTGGACTTTGAGATTTTTTTTTTCCCTAGCAATACTTTGATGCCATGAGGTAGGAGAGGAAGGCATAGATTTAATGGATTCATGGTTGGGGATTTTTTTTTTTTTTTTTTTTTTGAGACAGAGTCTTGCTCTGTCACCCAGGCTAGAGTGCCGTGGCGTCAGAGTAGCTCACAGCAACCTCCGACTCCTGGACTCAAGCAATCCTCCTGCCTCAGCTTCCTGAGTAGCTGGGACTACAGGTACATGCTACCACACCCGGATAATTTTTTTCTATTTTTTAGTAGAGACGGGCTCTAGCTTTTGCTCAGGCTGGTCTTGAACTCCTGACCTCAAGTGATACTCCCACCTTGGCCTCCCAGAGTGCTAGGATTACAGGCATGAGCCACTGCGCAGAGCCCGTTGGGGAATTTTAGACAGGGCAAGGATAGGTTGTTAAGGGTGCAAGCAACAGAGCAGTCTGAAGGAACAGGGTGTCTAGACTAGATGTGGAAGGAAGCGAGGCCCAGGCAGGGTAAATAGGACACGTGAAAGGAATGAAAGTACAGCTGGTGAAGAGTAGGAGTAGCAGGAACAGGAGAGAGAGTGCTTAGAGAAGGGAGAGGAAATCATAGCAGCAGTAGTGTGCTGGTCAACATTCATCAGCTGGGGCTCTCCAGAGGAAGAGCCCTGATTGGTAGGGCTTGCTGCTTTCCACAGTGATGGTGCAGATATTACCACTCTTACTTACCTAGCTGGCAGGACCCTGCTGCATGCTCTGGGCTACACAGCTGCTGGAGGCCAGTGCAGGACTCCTGTTCTATAGAAGTTCAGACCCTCCTCTCTTTTCCTCCCAACTTTGCCTCCCCTTCCAGAGAGGCTCCCTCACCACTCTTGCAGGTGCTCTGTGTTCAGGGGACTGAACAATTATCTGACTCAGTGCCCAGGGTAACCAGACACCATTGCTCTTGCCACTCCTGAAAAAAAAATCATTAGTGAGCTTGTAAAACCATGATGCTTTCCCCTTGGGGCTGGCTGTGTCTTAGGGCTGACTTCCCCAACTACTGGTCCGTGGCCTGTTAGGGACCAGGCTGCAGAACGCCACTGTGCCCCAACCCCTTGGTATGTGGAAAAATTGTCTTCTAAAAACTTAGGAACTTGGAATGGGGCGAGGACCTGCACAGCAGGAGGTGAGCGGCAGACAAGCGAGCAAAGCTTCATCTGTATTTACAGTTGCTCCCCATCGCTGGCATCACCGCCTGAGCTCTGCCTGCCCCCACCCCATATCCATGGAAGAATCGTCTTCCATGAAACTGGTTGCCAGTGTCAAAAAGGTTGGGGACTGCTGCCTTAGGACCCAGTGGAAATAAATGGGTCCCCAGGGGAAGATTACTAAGTAGGTAAACAATCGTTTTGTTTTTCTAAATTCACCTTTATTTAGTAGGGGGCTAGGAAAAACACATGTCCTATTAACAGATGTAATATTTACTTCTTTATATTAAAAATGAATTGTCTAGTTTTGTTAAGCACCGGACAACTTCTTAAGTTTAACTTTTGTATGACAAAGTTAATCATTTATTTTGTGTCAGCTGGCTCTCGGTGGAGTGTAACTTACTTTTTTGTGTATTTCTGAAAAATACTCATCCAGAGGTCACTTACAGGAGTTGGTTTTCTTATAAAAATATTTTTCCACATGAGGGCACTGTCTCCTTTGGCTTTGGCCTTGCCAGTTCTGTAAGAAATTATTTCCCATTTTGCCCATTGATGTTGTAACTCCATTTCTAGATCCGTTTAACCTTGCTGCTCCTAGCAATGTCAGGGCACAGTTTTACATGGGAGCTGAGCAGACTGTATTCCCTGCCTGGTAGAAAAGGAGAAGTCAGTAGGACCTCTCTTCCAACTGTTGTCTGCTGTCCAAAAGCAACCTGGATCTCCAGCCTGAGCCACGCAATCTGTTTGGTGGCCTGGCCAGGTATAAATGATCAGCAGTGCTATCCACAGACCCTGGCAGAACTTGGGTGACCTTCAATCTCTGTGGGAAATTTTAAGGCTCACTGGGTGAAATGCTAGCCAGAGTTTACAAGGCCTTGGAGATTTCTGAACAGATACATTCACTGCAAATAGTGAGGCACACCTAGTACCATATTCACAACTTCCTGTGGCTACTGTCCTGGGACACTTGCCCCACTCATTCTCTTAATTGCTGCAAAGCCAGGTGGCAGAGCATGTAATCTAATATGCAGAGCAGCTTGTCCTAGGGTACCGGATCCACAGAGAGTTATTTATCCTGCTACAGGACTTAATACTCTCAAGCATTGCACTGCATCCTGGGTCTTGGTCCCTGGAAGGCATGCTTCAGGGAATTCTGAGTGGTTGGTGCTTGCCTGCACATCTAAATGATGATGGATTCCGGCACCCTAAAGCTTTTTGACTTAAGACCCATGTGCCAAGTCTCCTGGAAACTAGCCATATTTGAGATCAGTTACCTCAGGAGGAGTCCGCTGCCATTGACACCTAGGTTGCCTGAAGCCTGCCTCCAGAGGGCCTGGCATGCCACAACCAAAGCTTGCAGGCCACCAAAGCTTGAAGCTGCCAGCTGGGAAAGACTGGGACATGTACAGTGCTCTAGGGATTGTTAGAATGTCTTATTATCCTTTACCTGTCCCCTAAACTCCTGGCCAGGCATGCTTTATCCTAGAATCTAGAATACAATAGGGCCAAGCAGAAAGCAACACCCCAAGAAACCTTTTAGTCTGAGAACTTTGCAGCCTGGCAGGAGCAGCAGGGAGATGGTCACACACGACAATGCTGTCCTGAGAACCAGAGTCCCAGAGCTGCCAGGCTGGCCAGGGCTGAAGGCGTAGGTGGACTGGTCTCAGAGGTGGAAGGCTGGCTGTCCCTACTGGGGTACCTCAGCTAGATTCTTCGTGCCATGACACCACCTGACCAGCCAAGTCACAAAAACGATCCACATGGGGTTTTGTTGGCTTTATGCTTTCCGGATCAAGTTTCAAAATCACGATTTCTGATATTTACAAAAGACCAAGAAAAGAATCTTGCATCTAAAAGAATTGCCAATACTGTGTGCCCTTGAGATGCTTTTGCCTTACAGAACATCTTTTCTCACATTCCCATTCATGTCATTCTTTGGGAGAGTTGGACATTTCCCCAAAGGCGGCACACATTATTGATCCTGCGCCCATTTCCAGTGGCATCCTTATATCATTCCGTTATTGGCCTTTTAGCGCTCCTTGGGGTTGGATGTAGCTCCTCATTTGAGGCCTGGTTTTGAAGGACATTATATCAGACTCACCTCCTAGAGGCAAATAGGTGAACAGGACAAATCATTTGAGTATTTAGCTAGTCTATGTCAGACAAAGAATATTTATCAAGTATTTATTGTTTGCCAAGAAGTGCTACCTGGAAGTTGATCATGAGTTCGCAAGACAAAAGGTAGAGATCAAGAGTCCTTTGGTGAGAGAAGCATGGTGTATTCAGAGTTAGGTGGTGCTAATTGTGGCTGGAACAGAGAGAGCCAGTGGAGAGTGGGACAACCAGATGCTGGAGAGGCAGACCAGTGAGATGTGTAAGGGTTTGGGACTTTATTCTAAATGCAGTAGGACTCAAAGATAACTTCCTTTTATCGTTTCTATAAGCACTACTTTCTTACTACAGTGGAATTTGTATCTGCGTTTGAAAGGAAAAAATGCTGTTCATATTTTAAACACAATTGACTTTAGCAACTTTTGTCTTGTTGTCAATGGTATAATCTCAAGGAAGCTGTTTTGATATTTGGTATAAGAAAACTACCATCATATACCTTGATGTGTTTGGGGATTGAGAAATTGGAGTCTTCTCTGGACCTGTCGTAGAAGAGTAAAATTAGGACAAAATGAGAGAACTAAGTTGGTCTGCATAGTAAATAAAAAGAGTTTCTCAAGGTTATTTATCTAGAAGTATAATTGCTAACTGAAGGGTCTTGCACATTTTCAACTTTATTAGGTAGTGTTAAATTGCCTTCCAAAGTGGTTGTTCAAATTCACACACCTATCTGCGGTGTTTAAAAGTTCTTGTTGCATTATATTCTCACTGATCCATGGAATTATCAAACTCTAAAACGTTCCTAATCCAATGAGTGTGAATTTTATGTTGTTACTGTTTTCGTTTGCATTTGTCTGATCACTGGTAAGCCAGAACATTCATTCACGTATTTAATAGCCATTTGTGTTTCTTTTATGGTGTGTGGTGTTTTTTTTTTCTCTTCATATTCCTTGTCCCTTTTTTCTGTTGAATTTCTCCTATCAATTTTCTAATTGCTTTTGGATTATTTTTTATGTATTTCACATTTAGTCCTTTGTTATCTTTATTATTACAAATATCTTCTCTCAACCTGAAAACTATTTTAAAATTTTATTTAATATTTTATGTTTTACATAAATTGTACATTTTAATATAGTCAAATTTATCAATATTTACCTATGTTTGTACTTTTTGTAATCTTATTTTAAAAACTCGTTTAGGCTGGATGTGGTGACTCACGCCTGTAATCCTTAGCACTCTGGGAGGCCGAGGTGGGAGGATCATTTGAGCTCAGGAGTCTGAGACCTGCCTGAGCAAGAACGAGATCCCATCTCTACTAAAAATAGAAAGAAAATAGCCGGACAACTAAAAATATATATAAAATTAGCCGGGCATGGTGGCGCATGCCTGTAGTCCCAGCTACTTGGGAGTCTGAGGCAGAAGGATTGCTTGAGCCCAGAAGTTTGAGGTTGCTGTGAGCTAGGCTGACGCCACGGCACTCACTCTAGCCCAGGCAACAGAATGAGATTCTGTCTCAAAAAAAAAAAGAAAAAAGAAAAAAAATCTTTTTTAAGCAACCCCACCTCAAAGCTATATTTTCTTTTAAAGTTTTAAAATTTTATTTCTCATATTTAGATCTTTAAACCATTTGAAGGATATTTTTGTGTAGGATATAAAGTAGAGATCTAATTCAGTTTTTTTCATTATGAACAACTAACTGTCCTAGCACCATAGAATGAACAGAACATTCTTGCCTTCTGCTTTGCAGTGCTGTGTCTGGCTTATCTACATAGTTTCTTTGACCTGTTGGTCTACTTTTGCACCAATGTCACTTAATCCCATTGCCATAGCTTTAAAATAATTTTTAATATCTGGTGGAGCAAATTGTCTTGGATATTCTTAACCTTTAGCTTTTTCATAGGAATTTCATATAATATTTATTTAGAATTTTTTCCATTTCTGTTTTAAGTGAGATGGTCTACACATTTTTTTTCCTTATGCTATTCTTGTCTGGTTTTGGTATCAGGGTTTTTAAAGCCTCATTAAATAAGTTGGAAAGCTTTTCCTCTTCTTCTATTATATGAAGCAGTTTGTCTAAAATAGGGATTAGTTATGCAACATACGATATGGTAGACACAAATAGGTCTCTCCCTTTGGCTGTTCCTGAGTTGTGTCCTTCATAATAAACCATTAATAGTAATTAAAGCGCCTCTTGAATTCCATGAGCTATCTAACAAATTATCAAACCTGAGGGACGAGTTGTGGGAATTGGTTGGTCAAAAGTACGGGTGGCTTGGACTTGCGATAGGCATCTGAAGTTGGGGCAGGCTGGTGGGGTCTGCACTGAATTATAGGGAATCCGGTTGGTGTCTGGAGAGTTGGAGAATTGGTTGATTGGTGTGAGGAAAAAACCCACATATCTGGGGTCAGAAGCATTGTAAGCAAAAAACACAGAATTGTTACAGCTTTTTTTCTGGTTAGTATCTGCTAGCAGCTTCTCTGTCTTTTTTCCTTATTTCCTAAGTTTTTAGTTTTTATCGTAATAATAGAGTCAAATATTCTATGAGGCTTATTATAAAAAACTAGCAACCCCATTCCCCTCCTGCTAGAAACAACTTTAATTTCTTTTAGAGGATTCCTTTAGTATTAATTTCTATCTCTATAGTATGCTTATATTGCTACCTTTCTGTTTTTTTTTTAAATAGAGTTATCTATTAACTTCCCACTATGGAGTAATAATAGCAAACACATGTGGAACACTTACTTAGTGCCAGGCACTGCTCTGTGTGCTTTACATATATTACTCATAAAATCCTCAAAGCAACCCTGTGAGGGGATCTGTGGAACTGCTTCTTAAACACTTTCAGCCAGTCTTTCTATTTGCAGTATAATTTTTATTATTTTACCCCGTTCCAGAGATCCCTGGTGCTGCCAAATCCTAAGCCTTTTGAGTCTGCAGTGTAAATCATGTTTCTTTCTTACTCTCCTCACTACCTGCTAAGTCAATTACCAAAATCCAATTGCTTTACAGCTTTTAAAATTTTATAACTAGTGTCTCTGTTACCATTGTCTTTGTTTTTGTGGGTTAGACCTTAAGAACATTAGCTGTCATTTTATTGGGACTTCAAAATGAATCATGAGTAAATTCCAATGTCCCATTTGTCGTATTTTACCTATGAGTCTGGTATAGCTTTCTATTTATTCATTTTCAACTTCTATGTGTTGTCTTCATTTAGGCATATGTCTGGGATATAAAGTTGGATTTAAAAAAAATGATGTGCTTGGGTCAATTAATAGGAGCATTTAATCTGTTTATATGTACTGTGAATTATTTCTATCACTTTATTTTTTTTTTATTATCCTCTTTCCTTGGTCTATTCCTCTCATATATTGGAATATGAAGCTTTCCATTTTCTTTCCCTCTCTTTTCATTATGAAGATTTGGAAGCTACAGATTGCATTTTTTTAGGCTGTTAGTGACATTTTTAAACATTTACTATACAGTTGTTCAATATCTCTATGTGACTCCTAAACAAAACAAGAGCTGTATCAATAGTTTCTTCATCATTAAACTGCCCTTTTCTTTTTGTTATCTAGAGTTTAAATGTCACATTTTTAAACATAAAAAGTTATATTTAAAAAAATTTTACCTGTGACAATAAAGTACATTTTTCAGTACATTTATAGTTTCTGCACCAGCATTGTTTTTTGTATTCTGTGCAATGTCTGTGGTTTTACTTTTCTTTTTACTAAAACATTCTTTAGTAGCTCTTTCGATGACGGTTTGTGGTTAATAAACTTCTACAGTCCTTGTTTATCTGAAAAAGTCTTTATTTGCCTCCATTTTGAATTTTGTACAGATACATTTTTCTTCCTTCCTTTTTTCATTCTTTTAACAAATATTACAGCTGGAGTTGACTAGTAATGCATCATGATTGTGTCTATCACTTTCCAACTTCATGTTCAGTGACAGGTAGGTTAAAATTGGCTGTGATAGGAGTACATACAGCATGGAAATTGGCAAATTTTACAAATCGAGGTTTAGTTTTGTTTTTGTTTGTGGGAGATTGTCATTAAACATTTATCAGCACACCACTGTTGAGCACCTAAAATATGCCAGGCCCAGTTTTAGGTGTGACAATACATCAGGGAAAAAAACAGATAAAAATCCTTGCCTAGAGTAACCTCAGCAAGACGACTGACGAGAGACACCTGATGTTCTTCCCCCCCACAAGAAAGGACAAAGGCAACCAATAAATAATTACAATTTTTTTTTTTTTTTTTTTAGAGCCAGAGTCTCACTCTGTTGCCTGCACTGGAGTGCAGTGGTGCAGTTATAGCTCACTGCAGCCTCCAACTCCTGGGCTCTAGCAATCTTTCTGTCTCAGCCTCCCAAGTAGCTAGGACTACAGGCATGCATCATCATTCCCAGCTAATTAAAAAAAGTTTGTTTTTTTGTAGAGATGGGGTCTCACTATGTTACCCGGGTTGGTCTCAAACTCCTGGCCTCAAGTGATCCTTGTGTCTTGGCATACCAAAGTCCTAGGATTAAAGGCATGAGCTACCATGCTCAACCTAATTTTCTTTTTATATGGCTATATTTCCTTAATTTATACCACTGAAGGGCCTACCTAACATGTTTAAAGTCTTGGTCTAACTGTTATATTAAATCAATTTCACTTGGAGTAAATTCAAGCTCATACTGTTAGGTTGGACATTTTTCTTAGTATTAGGTATCTTGATGTCATTTGGAAATTTTGTTTCATCTGTGTATTTTCCATCCCATGACTCCAATAATCTGTAGTCCGAGGTAGATTTGGTAGTAGTTTTCTTAAGTCTGCTTTTATGAATTGGAGATCTTCACCAAACCCTGGCCTGTCTTGCAGTAGGTCTTTCTCTGATGCCCTTACCAGCCTAGTGGATCATTTTTATTTTTCATTACTCCATAAGAATTAAACTTCTAATTGCTCCTGTTTGCTTCTTGACCTGGAGCTCAGTTCCCGTTTTTAATTTCTTTTCCATATACAATTTTTTGCTTTTGAGCATAGTTTTTAAAAATTATTTTGTGGTTGGTTTGTCTTCTTTCCGTATTTTTTTGCATCACTGCTAGGTGTTTGGAGCAGAAGGAGTGTTCCAAAGTGTGAATTTACTGCTCTATCCTTCCTGAGCTCTTGCATTATATCCTTCTATCGGAGATTTGGTGAAGAGTTTGCTACTGGAATCCTACCAATTGTAACTATTTCCCATTGGCTTCTTCTAGATGAAGTAGAGTCCCAAATTGAGTCAAGGAGTGCAAAGTGTTCTAAAGTAGAAGCCTGTCAAGTAAAGCTGATTAGAGAACTTGGTGGAGCCTCTTCTCCTCCTCTCAATCTTGGACCTTTTGGCTGGGTAACTCTGACTTCCTCCCCAGCCCACTTACAGGTTGAGAGGCTTTAAACAGTAGTCACTCTTCATTGGAGTGGTGGTGGTGGTGG
>CAUYRT010065134.1:0-128378 GCA_963574885.1 Lepilemur ruficaudatus | reverse complement strand
AGAGACTAAAATACAATATAAAATATCAACAAAATGAAGTTTCTTTTCTTTTTTTTTAAGTAGAGATGGGGTCTTGCTCTTGCTCATGCTAGTCTTCAACTCCTGAGCTCAAACAATCCTCCTGCCTCGGCCTCCCAGAGTGCTAGGATTACTGGCACAAACCACCACGCCCGGCCAAGAGTTGGCTTTTTAAAAAGATAAAATCAATGAACGTTTAGCTAGACTAAGAAAAAAAGAGAAAAGATCCAAATAAATAAATCAGAGGTGGAAAATAAGAAATTAAAACTGATTCCACCGAAATATTAATAAAAAGGAAAATAATAGACTGTGATGAACAACTGTATGCCAATAAATCTGAAAACCTAGAAGAAATGGATAAATCCATTGACACACACATCCTTCCAAAACTGAATCACATAGACACAGAAAACCTGAACAAACCAGTAACAAGTAACAAGACTTAATCTGTAATTAAAAGTCTCCCATCAAACAAAATAGCAGGACCTGATGGCTTCACTGCTGAATTCTAGCCAATATTTAAGAAAGAATTAATACAAATTCTTTTCAAACTATTCCAAAAAATTGAAAAGAGAACTCTTCCAAGCTTATTCTATAAGGCCAGCTTTACCCTGATACAAAACCAGAGAAGGACATAATAATAAAAAAGAAACTACAACCTAATTTTCCTGATGAACATACATGTAAAAATCCTCAACAAAATACTAGCAAATTCAACAACACATTAAAAAGATTATTCATTGTGCTCAGGTGAAATCCATTCCTGGGATGCAAGGACTTGAGCACAAGCTCAACATGTGCAAATCAATAAACCTGACACATCACATTAACAGAATCAAGGACAAAAACCAGATGATCATTTTAATAGACATAGAAAAAGTATTTGATAAAATTCAACATCCCTTCATGATAAAACTCTAACTAGGCATAGAAAGAATGTAGCTCAACACAATAAAGGCCATAAATGACAAACCCTCAGCTAATATGATAATGAATGGGGAAAAGTTGAAAGCATTTCCTCTAATATCTGGAATAACACAAAGATGCCCACTTTCACTATTATTATTCAACATATTACTGGAAGTCCTACCCAGAGAAATTAGGCAAAAGAAAGAAAGAAATGGGATCTAAATTGGTAAAGAGGAAATCAAATAGTTGCTGTGTGCAGATGACATAATTGTCGATATAAAATATCCTAAAGATTCCACCAGAAAGCTATTATTTAATAGAACTGATAAATAAATTTAGTAATGTTTCAGTAATTTAGTAATGTTTCATGTTTACAAAACCAACATACGAAAATCATCAGTGTTACTATACATCAATAGCAAACTATCTGGAAAAAATCAAGAGAGCAACCACAGTTAGAAGACCTACAAAAACTAAATACTTAGAAATAAATTTAAACAAGGAGATGAAAGATCTCTTCAATGGAAACTATGAAACATTAGAGAAATTGAAGAGGACACAAATAAATGGAAATATATCCCATGTTAATGGATTGGAAGAATTAATGCTGTTAAAATGGACATGCTACCCAAAGCAGTCTACAGATTCATTGAAACTCCTATCAAAATATCAATGACATTCTTCACAGGTATAGAAAAACAGTTGTAAAATTTTATAGAATCACAGAAGTCCTCAAGCACCCAAAGCAATTTTGAACAAAAGCAACGAAGCTGGCATCAAAATATTCTACAAAGCTATAGAAACTAAAACTGCTGTGGTACTGGCATTAAAAATAGACACATAGACCAACGGAACAGAATAGAGAATCCAGAAATAAATCCATCTGCTTACAGCCAACTGATTTTCAAAGGGGCCAACACACACACCAGTGATAGCACTATATCTTCAATAAATGGTGCTGAGGGAAAACTCGATATCCACATGCAGAAAAACAAAGCTAGACCCCTATCTCTCATCATATACAAAAATTAACTCAAAATGGATTAAAGACTTAAATGTAAGACATAAAATGATAAAAACTGCAAGAAGAAAAACATAGGGGAAATGCTTCATGACATTGGTCTGGGAACAAGAAACTAAAGCAAAAATAAACAAATGGGATTACATTGAAATAAAAAGCTTCTGCATCGCAATGCAAACAATCAACAAAGTGAAGAAACAATCTATAAAATTGGAAAATATATTTGTAAACTATATATCTGACAAGAGATGAAGATCCAGAATTACAAGAAACTCAAACAACTCAATTGCAAAAAAACAAATAATCTGATTTAAAAATGGGTAAAAGATCTGAATAGACACTTTTCAAAAAGAAGATATTCAAGTGGCCAATAGGTATATGAAAAAGCACGCAACATCACTAACATCAGGGAAATGGAAAACAAAACCACAATGGAACAGCACCTCACTCCCATTGGAATGGCTATTATGAAAAAGACAAAAAATAACAAATACCAGTATGGATGTAGAGAAAGGGAACCCTTGTGCACTGTTGGTGGGAATACAAATTAATATAGCCATTATGGGAAAAAATGTGTATATTCTTCAAAAAAATTAAAAACAGAACTACCATATGATCCAGGAATCCCACTGCTGGCTATATATCCAAAGGAAATAAAATCAGTATGACAGGGAGATATCTGCACTCTCATGTTTATTGCGGTACTATTTACAATAGCCAAAATAGGGAATGAATCTAAGTTTCCATCAATACATGAATAAAGAAAATCTTATACACACACACACACAGGTATATTATTCAGCCATAAAATAATGAAATCCTATCATTTTCAGTAACATGGATGAACATGGAGGACGTTATGTTACGTAAAATAAGCCAGGCACAGAAAGAATACTTCATGGTCTCACTGGTATTTGTAATCTAAAGAAGTTGGTTTCACAGAAATAGAGAGCAGAATAGTGGTTACCAATAAATGGCTGGAGAGGGGAGAGGGGAGGAGACAATAGGGAGAGATTGGTCAATGGGTACAAAGTTACAGTTAAATAGGGAGAATTAAGTTTTTGTGTTCTATTGTACAGTGGGGTGACTATGATTAACAATATTGTAATGCATATATCAAAACAGCTAAATGAATTTTGAATGTTCTCACAAAAAAAGATAAATGTATGAAGTAATGGAGATGCTAAATACCCTGATTTGACTATTACACGTGTATACATTTATTGAAACATCACACTGTACTTCATAAATATGTACAATTATGTCAATTTTCTAAAAGCTTGGGCTTATTTAAAATCTTTAAAACAAATTTCTAATTATCTTGATATTATAAAAAATTTCCTAAGATTTGGCCAAGGCCCACGTGTTCATTGCCAAGTTATCACACCCATTTGCAGGTTAGAAATAGCCATAGGTAAAAAGTGTTCAGAATTACCTCAGTATTTGTAAATGTTATCATGTTTGACAAATGCTAGAGGAAAATACGTTTTATAATTCTTAAAAATATCCATATTCTCAAAATAAATTGACAATAGAATAAAATACATAATATGCAATCATTTATCTGGACGATAAAAATTTTATGTTTTTTCAAGCATGTCCCACCCCTCCACAGTGCCCACCACGTCGCTCAGACGTGAGTTTACCCCCCCCAGTAATATGTAAAGTATACTTCAATAAAGAAAAAACAAAATTGCACTGCTAAAATCTGTAGCTCTTTTTCTCCTACCTCCCCCTCACCCCTACCCCAAATATGCACGCGCGCACACACACACACACACACACACACAAATTTTATGTTTGTAACTAAAAAAACACAAGTAAAAATTGAAGAATGAGTCGTAGTAGTGCAGAATATATGGGGAAAATTTAGTCCTGCCTGCTGGCACAGAACACCCGATACCACAGTGACCTAAGTCAAGCAAGGGTCAGATCAAAATAGTCCTCAATACTGTGTCATGGTAAACTCACTGGTGACACACATGCAATGATGATTTTCTGGCATCTCAAAACTGCTGCATATATTTGAAAAAAATAAAAAGTACATATTTTTATTTATAACATACTTGCAAAACAGAAATATCATGCATGCAGATGTTATTTTTTCATCATGTATTCTTCCATAGCTGATATCTAAACACTGGCAATTATATTAATCTGAAGATTACGTTAATCTTATGTCAGACCTTAGTATATTATAAAAGGAAATATATTTTATGATGAAAAAATGGGATGCTGGAATATTTACAAACTCAGAATAACCTTATGTTACCAGAGTTTAGATGTGAAGGCTGCATCAATCTTTAAATTTGTAAAGTATTTACACTATTTAAAGTCCAGTTATGTATTTCCCTATATAGGGATATACAGATTTATCAAATATATATAAAATGTGGTCAAATCCCTGTTTAATTTTAGTTTATAACATTTTTAAGATTATTATTCATGGTCACAGTAGTTTTGAACATTTGTTCAAATAGATTTTTTTCCATTTAAAACTTTTTATTTGTCAATTTAGTTTTGTGCTTCTTTCCAATCATCAAAAAAGCTTTACAACAACAGCTAACACTCCTGTAAATTCCATTGTCTTCCTCAAGAATTACTCATTCTCCACTTCCAGTACAGTACAAAAGAATATTTCATATTTTATTCATTCTGTAAAATTAATTCTGAATCATTAGATATTTTCACTTTTAACATAACTAAGATTCTTTCTAAACTATATCATAAATAAAAATGAATACAGAAAAGACCTTTTTTTCTAAAACCAAAGCCAAGTAAATTTCAAATAGATTTCTTTGTTCCTTTAAAAGTTATTTACCATTGCAAATGGGGAAATCAAAATCTCTTTTTAAAAGAAATACTTTCCACACACACAAAAAAAACTCAGTCAGCAAAATATATAATTCTGTGCTTTATAGTGAAACCTAGGTAAACTTATAGATAAAGAAATAAAGTTAGTATACATCAAGTTAAAATATGCTTTTAAGAGTTAGCAATTTAAATTTAACTACCACATAAAAAACAAGTTGCCCTTTATATTTTAGTTCTATTATCTTTCAGCCAAGTACATACTGGTTTTTAAAAGGCCCGATTTGGATAAACTGTCTTTTCAAACAGCCATAATATTGCATGCTGTCTGAATTAGGAGAGTATTATAGCAGCATAGGGTGGAAATATTAGACCTTAATTCCTACCTGGGTAAAGAAGGGTTCATAAATTTCAACTCCTTTATCAGATCCTTGCAGTAACACCTCCTGGCCACGTCTCCAGCTATACCGAACAGGTGGATTGGAATTGGCAACACACCGAAGGAACACTGTTCTCTCATAGTAAAATTGTTCTTTAGCTTCACCTATACTTTGATGAACAGTTACTACTGGATCATCCAAATCTAGAAGAAATAAAAACAACCAAGTCATAATGTTATGAGGTACATGGCTTTTAAAGTATTTAACATATGCAATACAAGCTAACCAAAGATGCATGTACCTGATTGTATTACTCATCAGTAGGCTCATTTTTTTGAGCTTATGAAACTCATTTGCAAAAAAATTTCCAGTAATACAAATTAAAACAGTTATTTCTTAAGATCTCTATCTGTTGAGATAGTACATATGATCTTCTATATTTCCAACTCTGCCAATAGCTACAGAAAACAGTGATCCATGAGAGAGATCAAAAATCAAAACCTTCAAATTCAAGAGTTTAGCGGAAACAATGAACCACAATGACAGATAAATTAATACAAAGCAGCCCAACTGACTCTTTTCCTTAATTTTTTACCTATTATATAATAGGTATAACTGTTATATTAAAAGCAAAGTATTATGTTTATAAATTATACCTCCTATTGTAACAAAATATGATCTTGCACAAATGATTTTCCCTTTGTCTCAAATTTTATATCCTAGATTATATTTGCTAATTTGAAATGTGATAATAGGAGGCTCTATTAAACATCACTCACATTTCTATTGCTGAATATTGTAACTATGTGCCATTTTACATGAATCTTAAAGAAAGATTATATATTATAGGATTTAACATTTTCTGGAAAAGGCCAATTTGCAAATATCTGATCTTTGTGAGTCATATGGTCATTGTGTCAACTACTCATCTCCATCGCTGCAGTGTGAAAGCAGCCAAAGACTGTAAGTAAATGAATGAAAAAGAATGTTGCTGAGTACTAGTAAAACTTTATTTATAAATATAGTCATCTCTCAGCTAGATTTGGCTAATGGGCCATAGTTTGCCATAGTTTCCCAACCTCTGATATGGCATATCCCAGGTCCTTTTCTTAAGAGAAAAAGAAATTAAAAGGTATACTTACCTTAAAGCAACAAGCTCCCAGTTCTCTATGCTAGTATAAACTTAGTATATACTTAAGTATGATGCCAATACCTTCTCCTTCCGTGTTAATTACCACCTTTACCCAGCTTTACCTCTTTTAATTTTATTACCATGAAACGTTACTTAACCCTTGTGATCTTCAATTTCTTTGTCAGTAAAATGGGAACAATAATGGTATTGTATTATTCAGACTGTTAAAGGATTAAATGAGATAGTCCGTAAAGCCCTGGGCATATGACAAATGTGCAATAAAAGTTAGCTATTAGTAGTAATAATATTACTATTATAATTTATAGGGTTCTCATTTAAACTCCCATTGATTCCATGTTGTTTCCTTGCCTGTATCTCACCAATTTATAATACATTCAACTCTCATTATACGTAGGTAAAAATGTCACTTGCTCATTTGTTTAGGCTTCTATACGACAATCAGTTTTGTGAAAGCATGGAAAGAACCAATAGTATTTCTATAGACATAAGAATAGTGAAGTGTGTGAGTATATGCTACCTTTAATATATAAAAGACACTGTTCCCTAGAAAAAGATTCTCTTTGATATGTTAAAATAATAAAAATCCAACAAAAGTAGTCAATAGCTACCTTATAAAACCAAAGATCAGAATCCAAAATTTACTTATTTTTAAAAAGTTAATTTTTTCAAATTTGAATTGCTTAATAACCCTATTTTGATTTCTAGTTTTGCAACATTCTAAAGGGTTTTTTCTTCCAACATTAGAATGTTTTCACAGCTACCTCAAAGGCCTCTAATTTTAGTAGTGTAAATTTACAGAACAACTGCTGCTTTTTGGTAATGTTTAAAGAACTTCCAGTTTCAATTCACTCTGTTAGCAGTGTAGGGATATACTCTGTCTGGATTTATTATTGGCATATTTAAAGATACTAGTACATTATCATGAAACACTTAAAGGTTTTAAATATCTATCAAATATTCACTTATTTGGAGATTAGCCATGTATATATATGAAATCCTACAGCAGACTGACTGAATTTAGCCTTACTGACTCAAAATCACTCTGATTCAACTGTAAACATTTAATGTCCTGTTCAAAACATAATTTCTTTTAACCATAGACTTATTTTCAAAAGATATGAGCTGCATATGTTGTAAAAACAAAATTCTGAATTCAGAAAGTTTAGGAACAAAACAGAATCAGATGATAAACAGTGTAACAATGGTGACTCTTCTCAGGTTCCGAGTAGTTAATAGCATTACTTTCCAACATCCATTTATTGATGTAGTCCTAGCTTTTTTCCTGTTAGGTGGTGGTGTCACTAAACTCAGTCAGGAATAGACTGAACCTGAACAATCGTTTAAACATGCTTTTCCCTGGTTTGGATGAGTTTTGTATCACAGGCCTTTTTAGATTCTAATCCTGTGACAATGGCTTACCAAACATTTTATTGGCTAAGTTATCTACTGAATTTCCTCCTGTTTTGGAATTTCTACTTCATAAATCTTTTTGCTTCTCAGATTTAAAAACTAACATGCTAAAACAAAATTTGTTTTTGACAAGTCAAATGACGGCATGGCTACAAAATATATTTCAAGGGAGATCATATGTGTATATGTATATATGTATATGTGTATATATGTAAATATATATTATACATACATATAATAGTTTAAATAACCTATAAACTTATGTGTCACTTAAATATATTTTAATATATAAACTATATATTACTAAATATATACCTAATATATGTATTTGTCTTAAGACAGCTTCTGATAAAAGAGACTCTAAGACAGAGATGTATATGCAGAAATGGTTTGAGGAAGTGCCTTCCAGATCAGCACATGTGGGGGAGGGAAGGAAATAGGTTTGAGCAGGAGGAGGGTTGAACTACAGAGCAGTTGCAAAGGTCTCAGTAGCTCTGGAGAAGTTTTGGAGCTGTGATGTCCCCTCAAATCTGTCCTTCTCAGAGGCAAGGGGGCTGAGCCTTTATATAGCCACCCTCGGCTCCATCAACCAGTCATTCAATTTGCGCTACTCCCCACTAGGTGGCATAACCTTAGGAGGGGCTGCTCTGGTTGGCTTAGGGCAATTTCTAGAGAGGGATTTAGCATATAGCAATCAGGTACTAACACTCTCAGCAGCTGGAGTAATGTATGCTTGAGTCCTGAGGAGGGGATCTGGCTGGTGCATCATAGCATTCACTCAGATCCACTTTCTAGGTGTGATAAATCTATCTGGGAAAAGATCCACTTCCTAGGTGTGATAAATCTGTCTGGGAAAAGCTACTTCAGTATTCTAATGAGTTTCTTTCTGTGACAACTTTCAAAAGGATCAGTAGTAGGATGATATTCATCATCATCTTCTACTATTGCCATTCTAGATTCCTCTCACCCTTGTCTAGTACATCTTTTTTTTTTTTTTTTTTTGAGACAGAGTCTCACTCTGTTGCCCTGGCTAGAGTGCCGTGCCATCAGCCTAGCTCACAGCAACCTCAAACTCTTGGGCTCAGGTGATCCTCCTGCCTCAGCCTCCCGAGTAGCTGGGACTACAGGCATGCACCACCATGCCCGGCTAATTTTTTCCTCTATATTTTTAGTTGGCCAATTAATTTCTTTCTATTTTTAGTAGAGACGGGGCCTCACTCCTGCTCAGGCTGGTTTCTAACTCCTGACCTTGAGCAATCCACCCGCCTCAGCCTCACAGAGTGCTAGGATTACAGGCGTGAGCCACCGCGCCCGGCTCTAGTACATCTTTTGATGTTGGTATCTTACCTATAATAATAGGGTTACCAGAACATTGTCACTAGGAAATCTGAGTCCTTATTTCACCATACTCTTCTCAGGCCATATACGATGCACTTGTGTGCTTACCACCCAAATTGGACAAGTGAATGCCAAGAAACGACACAGTGGATAACTGTGTATCAAACTTATTCTTTACTGGCTCATCATGTAAGAACAGTCCTACCTCTAGCAAATCATACAATCTAATTACTCCCACCAGCATAGTGCCTTCCCTTATCTGCTGTTTCCTGACACAGAAGCCTAAAATAGCTGAGTAGCTGCCATGGCTTAAAGAGTAATGTGACTCCTGCTATGTCACTTACTAGAACCTTTTTTCACTTCTGGGAACTGAGAACTCTAAACTGGCAGAGACTAGAGTTGCGGGAAGGGAAGCACAGATTTCCCAAGTGGGTAATTGGATGAGATGGTAGCAAGTAAGGTCACTCTTTGGTTCCTGGACCCATGTATTATTCTACAAATAAAAAAAAGAGCACCATATAATAATGGTCATTGATTTGGGATTTAACTGCACCCTGGAGGATAGCAGCTGCTCCTCATTGGATATTATCTCTACAAGACTCAACTACCCTCTCAAAATGCCAGCCTATCACTCTATGAAAAGCTGGCATTTTTCAGGTGATGTAGTACATAATGTGGCCAGATAATCTCACGGCAATGTGCCCACTGCAGAATCCTAGAAAGGTCAACTAAGATCCTGTGTACAACAGTTCTAAAAATGTTTCAGGAGTGTCCTTTCCCTAGTACATGTTATCCAAGTAAAAACACATAGGCTCTTTGTAGAAGAACAGAAGAGAATCATTACCACAGATATTTGCTGTGGTGTTGCAGGGATCTTTCTGGTGATTCAGTCAAGACTTCAGTCAATGAGTTCAAGGTCTGAAAATTGCTTCAGGTTCAGAGATTGTACAAGGAGTCATGACTTTTTATTAGGTGGCCATATTCAGCTTCCTGATAATCCATCTTTGATTTATTTCAATTGTGTAGATTGTATAATACTTTGTTGCCCGTCTACTTATTTTTCCCCTAGAGATGCTATGCTCTATTACCATCTCCATAGCTCTCTGTGAGTCCTGGATGCATTTAAACTAGCTGCTCGTGATGAAAATCATGCCCATCTTCTTGTGACAACGAATCACCATAACCTAACCTCTATTATTTTGAGATTCTAACATCTTAATTGCTATCGGAGAGCCCAATTTTATAATAGCAACTCCTGCCATCAATAATTACATAAAGAGGATGGTCACCACTGAAGCATCCCAATTATGCTTATCTCTCAGTCATCAGCACATTCTTATTGTTTTAATCCATGGGATGTCCTACAAGCCTTACAAAGAATAGTTGGCTGATAACATTTTTTGACCTTACTTCCTTGGTATATTCACTTTAACATGGCCACATCTCTGAGTCTTTTGGCTTTTTTTTTTTTTACTGTCTGCACAGCAGCCCTGGCATTTATATTAATACTTTATTTAGTGGGGACCAATGCTTTCTCTAAGTTTCCAAAAGCCACCCTAACAGCATATAACACTGTTTCCTGCTGTCCCTGCCAAGGTGTTAAATCTTATATCATGGTAGAATGCTCCCCTATCAATAAACTCTGATTCTCTATCTTCATCTGACCTTTTTCTCCATCCTCAATACTATTCAATTTTATTCTCTGTCCCACTTTGTCCAACATTAGCAGGGTCTAGCTCCATACTCCCCTAACTCCTTCCAGCAAATATTGTCTAGGGTCTATAGCTCATTTGAAGCAGTTGTTTTTCTCCCTTAAAAATCCAGTATTTCCATAGCCAAGTAATATTATCTATTGACCCTATGTATTGATCTGGTGTCTAGGAATGGAGGTGGAAGCATATCTTAAGAATGGTGTGTGTTGTCTCAAAGGGAAGAAGTTTCTGCATCGTTTTTGAGCAAAATGGAAGAGACAGCCACTATCTGAGAAAAATAGGCCACTTATGTAGGCCCAGAGGTTTAAATATATAGGAAGTTTCAAGGTTATAGAGTTCAGCAACCCAGATGTAGCTCATTCCCTCCAGTCAGGGTTCCACTTGTTCCCAAAGAGGGTTCAGACTCCGGGGCTTAGCTAAGGATGCAGTCTTCCTGAAATTATGTTTTATTAATATTTGTAAATAAGTCCTAAGCCTTTTCATTGGCTTTTATGACTTCTTGCTACAGAGGATGAGTCTCTTTATATTTTGCTAAAGAGGTCTTATTTTTCACATATCACCCTCAAGTGATGATTAAGTATACTCAGCCTTTCACTATTTTCTCCCCTGCACAAAAGGAGCTCAGAAAAAAACAATTCCATTGACCTTATAATTATTGCTTTCCTCTGAATTCCTCAAAAGTCTGATATTCAACTCATAGTGCATTGCCTTCCATTGGTACCTACCCTTGTTTACTATAGGTGAAGTTTTTAACAATTATACCACTATACCATTCAAGGACTATTGTTGGTCCACCTCCCATTAGCAATGGAGCTCCCATTGCCAGTCAGCTATTTGACTAATGGGCGATCCACCTCTAAAATTCCATTTTTTTTTAGAGTCAACTTCCTCAGGCCACCTAGAATGGGTTGTTTGGAAATCTGATTCTTTCATGAAGATATACATTTAGAAAATGTATTGGAGAGTGCCCTCAGGATCAACTCATGTGGTGGCATGCAAAAAAAAAAAAAAATGGGATTAGGCAGTGGGAGAAGTTCAGCTATGACACATCACTACCCCAAAGGTGCCAAATGATCCAGAAGAAGCTCTTGAGTTTAGAAAGCCTGTCAGAGTCATCCTGCAGAGTTTTGCTACAAAGGACACTGATCAGTCACTGAATTAGGACTTTCTCTGTTGAGGAGGCTTGACTTTAGCTTAGATGGCTCTTTCCAGCTGAGGACAATTCCATAAGAAGAATTCACTTGACAGCCAACATCTTCCATCACTCCCAGGACTTAGAGCACTTGCTACACAGTTTTATCCAAATTTTATCCAGTTCTGCTTTGAGATTACTATTTATCATTTTTTTCAATCTTTAAAAAATCTGTCTCTATATTTATTCAATAATCAATTTTCATGCTATATGGCCTTGATAATATTACAAAACCATACTGGACTATTTTCTGTTATTGTTGATATTTTATCAAATTTTTTTTCTTTAAAATAAATTTATTTTAATTTCATAGGCTAAAGTGTGTAAAATTCAAAAATTCAATTCAATTCAAAAATCTAAAAATCGTATTTTACTGACAAATGCAAAATGTTCTTTGAAGTAAAGAACATATGCCTGTTATTATTTACCAGGGTTTCAATAAAATTCTTCACATTTATAAAGTAATGTGATTAATTAAATACATTATTTGATGTATGAATATTTATTTTAAATATATTTTAATAACATAACTAATATGGTTTTCTATAAAATATATCCCTATGTGAATAGGACCCACACCTTAATTATGTTAGAATTACTAAAAACCAAAATAATGGACATAAATACTCAATAATAATCAAATGAATTAATATAAAGATTTATCTGTTACTAATATAGTCAATGACAGTTTTTAACAAAGCTACCCATACATAATAATAATCTAAAAAATTTAAATTTTTTCCTTCAATGCAGCAGTTACTCCTTTATAACTGAAATAATTTTCTTGAAACTTTTTTTTTGGCTGATTAAATATGCCACACACTGACAGATTAGAGTCATTTTAAGAAAAAATATGATGATGTATGCTATTTTCCTTATCTATAGAAAGAAATCTCCCTAAAGAACTCACATCATGAAAAAATTTGACCTAGGTTTCAATGAAAGTTTCCTGGAAAGTTGAGTTTCAGAAAGATTAAGTAATTCATAGTTTATAAATAGCAGGGTTAGTATTATAATCAAATTTGTCCAGATACAAAATTTTTATGTCCATTTTCACACATATTTTTACATATTTACAATATGCTAGGCATTATATAAACCACTCAGTTTACAAGTGTACTACAATTTGTGAGTTAAAAAAAAAGATGAATAAGATTAAAAAAAAATATATATATATATATATAAATAATTCTATAGATACATAAACCAAAGATAGATAGACAACTAATTCTGGAAAGAACAGTAAAGCCTTCCTGAAAAGATGATGCCTGAGATAAATCCTGAATTATGAAGAGTGGCAAGGAGATCAGTAAGAAAGTGTCTGGAACAGTTGAGATGAACAGTGACAGGAGCTTTGAAACTAGGTTGTGGCAATGGGCACGGAGAGAAGATTCACACAAACTGAACTGGGCAAGTGAGTACACGTAGGCTGAGGGAAAGGTGGGAGTTAAGGAAGGCCTTGCTTTGGCAGTTGGGTGCATTAACTAAAACATGAGATGTAAAAAGAGAACTTTGCCACGGGGTGGGCAGGACTGGGGTCGTGAAAGGTAGGAGTGGATGAGTTCTGTTTGGATCATGCTGAATGTCAGGCACAGATCGCTGCTCTAGTCACAATGCACATAACCTTGGAGCCAGAGTGAGAAGTCTGGGCTGCAGACACGGATTTGAGAGTCAACAGTATGCTGTGTGGGAGAATAGGACACTCAAGGAGTATGAAGAATGGAAAAAGGAAAGGGCAAAGGAAGAAAAAAAAGGAAAACTTTGAAAAAGACGACGGAAAAAGCAATGGGTGACGTACAGTCAAAACAAATAAATATCAAACAAAATAAATTTTAAAAGCACTTCCACAGCCACGGAGGGGTCAGAAAGCAAAATAAATGGTGAAAAAAGATCTAGATAAGAAAAGAATGACTGTAAATTTGGCAAGTAATAGGTCACTGATGACTTTTGCCAGAGTTGTGTCAGAGGAGTGATGAGACTACCATTTTCCTATGCTTTATAGAGTGAAAGTCAGGTAAAGACATGGAGAGATTAGTGGGTATAATCCTTTCAAGAAACTTGGCTCTGACTAAGAGTTAGGGGGTAGAAGACAACATGCAATCAAAAGAGTCTTGATTTGCCATTGTTTTGTTTTTCCCTCAGCTGAGAGATGTACATTTAAATCCTTAGCAGAAAATAAAACATAGGGAGCTTTAGAATAAACGGTTTATGTTTGAAATGGGTATTTTAATAAATGTTATTTTAGTGGTATAATTTTTATTTGGATTTTTACAACTCAACATTGTTTAAGATTTCCTTTATTAGTGGTATGTCCCTGTTTTCCATGAGCTTTTCATTTAAGCTCCCAGTCTTATAGACTCGAAAACTTTAAGTTATTTTTGATTCTTCCCTTTTTTAACAAGGCATAGATGTTTTTACCTTAAAAATATCCAAAATTAGTTGTTACACACTAAGTAGCTTTGTGTATATGAATACCTTTTTCAAACTTTGAGCGTTTTTCTAAAGCTCCCTATGTTTTATTTTCTACTAAGGATTTAAATGTACATCTCTTAGCTTAGAGAAAAACAAAACAATGGCCAATCAAGACACTTTTGATCACATGTTGTCTTCTGCCCCCTAACTCTTCTTAGAGCCAAGTTTCTTGAAAGGATTATATCCGCTAATCTCTCCATTTTTTACCTGACTTTCACTCTGTTCACTAAATTAGGGAAACATTTGTTTAGTCTACTCTCCACTTCCACTGAGGACACTCTAGTGACATGAACGTGTTAACTCACCTCCCAGCATGCATTGGAGCAATTTATCTATCTGCTTGTGATTAATCAGTTATTAACTGCAACTGAAGTCATGGAGTATAGTTACAAGTTAAAGAATCAATTAATCTCAAAAATAATCACAGCAGAAGCATGTTTCCACAGGGGTTTATTCCATCATTTGGTCTAATTTTTCCATCTTTAATCTTTGAATTAAACCAAATGAATCTGAAATCCCAGATGGCAGAGACATACTAAATACTGTATTGGACATTGTCTTTCTCTCTAGGAAGTTAAAAAATCTTAAAAATCCTACACAGAAGATATATAAAATGTGTTTTCTTAAGGAAAACAACTAGTCAATACATTTTGGAGGCACTAGAGCTAGTATATTATTTTTTCACTTTTTGGACAAAGATTTATATTACTATTACAACTATAGGATGAATGCACACAGCAATAGATAATGCTAACTATATACATGTGTGTCAGTTGCCACAACCTGAATAAAATTAAGTTTCCTTGAAGCTATACAAAAAGGAAACTAAATAAATCATTGTTAGGCTTATCAATAATTAAGAACTAAGCATCAATATCAATAATTTTTAGCACTTTCGGCAGATTCCAATTCAAAAGCATTGTATTCTTTGATAAGTCAATGGGAAATTCTGTGCAAATATTGATGACAAGAAAGGGTTCATGTCTTTCCTACATAGTGATTTTTGAACAATGACCAATTTTATCTGTAACCCATAATAGAAAACTGACAAAATGAATAGTTACAGCCAACTTCTCAAAATGGGGCATGTATAAGAGTGAAACTATCAATAAAATTTAGACTCATTCTTATGTGAAGTTTTCCTCTTATCTACTCATACAAATCATAATTTATTGTATCTTCCATAACTTTAAAAAATATATGTAACTACATATTGCATAGCTCTTAGCCAATACTATCCTGATGATTTTGCATATCATTCTGGAGAATTGTTTTGAACCTTCAGATTGGCTGGAAAAACTATCTCAGGATTTTCTTTTTATCTTTTCCTCAACATTTTCTGTCAAACTTCTGAAAAATGAGAACAAGAAATATGAATTTTTAAACTATATATGTTTATATGTGTGTATACATACACACATATATGTGTACACACATATACACACACATATATATATATTGTATATATACTATCATGCACTGCATAATGACCTTTTTTTTGGTCAATGATGGACCACATATAAGACGGTAGTCCTACGTGAATATAATACCATATTTTCACTGAACCTTTCCTTTGTTTAGATATATTTAGATATGCAAATACTTCAAAATGTATTATAATTGCCTATAGTGTTCAGTACAGTACATGTTTTACAGGTTTGTGGCCTAGGAGCAATAGGCTATACCATATAGCTAGGTGTTAATAGGCTCTATACCATCTAGGTTTGTGTAAGTACACTCTATGATGTTCACACAATGACGAAATCACCTGATGATGCATTTCTCAGAATGTATCCCTTTTGTGTGTGTGTAAGGGCTTATAACTTTTTTATAAAAATTAAATAATACTTTATAAAATGTTGCTTTGCTCATACAAAATACCCGATGGAAACTCCTCTAAGATACAGATATAATTAATCACCTCCTTTCTTTTTAAAAATAGTTGTACAATATCTCCAGTCATGAATGTATTATAATTTATTCAATCATTCCTACATTATGGGCATTGACTTTATTTCTATGTTTTTTTGCCTCTCCATAAAATGCTACATTAATTATCTCTGAACATATGCCTTCAAACTGGTGGCTTTATTTTGAAAGGAGAAATCTTGTAAGTGGAAAGCTGGCTTGTAAGTACTTATAAATGATTTTTGCCTGGTTCCTTTACAAAAGGAATGTACATTTCACCCCAAGCCTATGAGTATTATTCTTCCTACATCTCAGCTATGGTAAGTTATGTATGTATGTATTTATTTATTTATTTTTGCTTTCTAAATTTTTACTCACTCTGATTGTATAAAGTAACAGTTCATTGTTACTTTAGATTACACTTCCCTGACTACTAGTAAATTTGAGTGCTTTGTCATTTGATAAATGAATTTCTAGACTTTTGCTTTCTTAAAATATATATTCATATCCTTCATATATTTTCTTGTGCATTAGTTGTATTTTTATTTAAAATTTATAAAATATCTTTGCATATTATAGGTCATAGTGTTTTGATTATTTTTGTATTAGTTTTATTTAATACTTTTTTTCATTGACAAAATAACTTAATTTTATATAGTGAAATATACCTGTGTTCAAAGTTTTGATTTCTTCAACTTTATAAGCAGGTCTGTCTACTATTTTAATTCACCCTTAAAAACTTTTGAAAGATTCAATAACAGTAATAACTATCACATATATAAAACTTATGTTATCAGTCTAAAAATATATTCTAAATATCTAATTTCTTATTTTTTCTACTTCCTCAAATGCAACCTACAATGTCCTTCTTTTAACAATATTGGCTATGACATCCATAATACAAGCATTTAGCATCTTCTTAGATAAGATATCCTTAGTAGTACCTTGTATAATAATGTCTCTTTAGAATAGACCTCAAAAGTGACACAACCAAGAAGAAACTTTATTTCCAGTTCTAGACTACAAAGCTTGAAGGAATAAGACTTGTAAAAAATGATTTTTTTAAATGAAAAGGAAAAACAATATCAAAAGCAGGAACCACTATAACAAAAATCCCACCTGAGGTTAAAAGCATGTTTTACACACGAGTCCAGGACTAGCCTGATGTTATTAATAACTAACTTGGTATTTCCTGCTGATTACCAAATGCTCCTCATTCTAATTGTTAATTTAAAAACTAATCAACAGGGTTCCACACAGGCGGATAAGATAATTTGTGTCAGCTAGAAGACATCAGGCAATCCAGCCAAGTATCTAGCACACAGGATTTGGCTCTCAGCTGCCCTCTCCTGATGGACTAGGTTTAGCTCACAGAAAATTGGGGAAAATCGGCCATCCTCTCAAATGTACATCCTGACGAGTCACCACTCGTGTGCCTTAATTATGAGAATCTACTCACTATTTTTTAATACTGCCTCTAGGATTATCTTTCCAAATGCAGATGTGGCTGTCTTTCTTCCTACTTTCTTTCTTTCTTTCTTTTTTTTTTTTTATCCTGCAGACTGTTTCTGAAGTTAATATCTATTTTAAACAAGTAACTGGATGAAATTAATTCTCATTACAGTTGAAGAAGAATCAGTTTGACTTACTGGTTACAAATAGAACTATGTAATCTCAAAGATCTTTGCTCTGCTCTTTACTAATACTGTAATTTGAAGCAAGCTACTTAACCTTTCTCTGTACCAATGTCTTCTCCTTACAAAGACTCTGCTGTGGGAAACACCTCAGTTGACTGTGAAAAGCAGAGAGCACTTTCTGACTGAGTACAGAGGGAGAAAAGCGATGGAGGCCGACCAGAAAGAGAAAAATCAGCAGCACTGAGCATTCTTCTCACAAGAGACAAAGTAGCAGAGGCCAAAAGTGAGGGACTTCCAAGCTACAGACAGTGCTCTGATTGTTATTTTTCTCTGAGATATCAGATTAGAGGGGCTAAAGCATATTCCACCTGAACATGTAAACACCTAAGGGAGTTACTGGAAATATTTGGGAAGGTCAATCCCACAACAAGATTTGGATTTCCAACTTAACAAGTGAGTGGTATATAGGAACAAAATGAGATTTTACTCTAAGTGAAATTATTTTATTTATCATCAGAATCAGGTAAAAACTGAGAATCTTGGTAGACCAGCTTTTGAATAATGGGTGACTACTGCCTCTGCCGCAAGCACATAACTTAATTGCATTTTCACCACACTTACGTCTATATTGCACATTTCAATTACATAAAATGTATAGCTCCACCGCATTTAGCCAAATATGCATTGTTTGCAAATACATATCCCTACTGTTTCTTCCTATTCAACTCACCGTTGTCGATATATTAGACATCCACAGAAGACCTACACATCTGTAATTGGCCTAGCCGCTATGGAATTAGGTCTACATCTCTTTAATTGACAACTGCCTCCCCCCTTCTGTCATGAATTTGCTTTTCCTCTTATGGAATTTGTAAGAATTAAAAACAAACAAAAACAAAACAAAACCTAATACCAACCTCTTGCTACTTAAATAAGAGATATATAGGAATGTCAATCAAAATGATGGAAATTTCAGTAAGAATACCCTAAACGTCACAGAGCTATACCCAAACTGGGGTGACCTCATGATATCAATGCCCTGCTTCATGCCATTCCCTTATTAATATCATCTGCTGTGTGACTGCTTATGCATCCAGCAAACTTCTCAAACAAGAAGAGAAAAGGAAGTCAGAACTGGTTTTCCGTTGTTGAGTATGCTAATAAAATCCATGGATTGTGACCACAAGAACCCAAATAATTGATTTTGGTCATATTTATAGTTTCTGTAGGACTAGAGCCTCTCAATCAAAATGATCAATGGCCACTTACTCATGAGTTAGTCAAAGCATGCTAGGCTTCCTCCATACTAGTTTATAAATAAATTTCTAGCAAGGAATACATACTAAGGTCAGCTACTGGCAGGACTTCAGAAAAAAAAAATAAACAAAATTTCATACTTTCATTTTTAACATTGAGTGAGGTCATAAGCAGGCATAGAAGATAAGTCTTAACTTACAGAAAACAAAAGAGGGTTATTTTTGTCTTATTCTCAATAATATGGGCTATTGCTTTTCTTTTGCTTGAGTTCTTTCCCCAAAATACCTGTCTTTGTATTGGACAATTGATGAAAAATTATGTTAAAATTATTGCTAAAAAGGGTTTTAAAGCAAATATTATAGTACATATTTCAGAATATAATGCAACCAAATGGCACGTACCCAGTTCTAGAAAAGGAGACAAGCTGAACAAACGTGTGTTAAGTTTTATAGTCTGATATTAACCAGTTCATTTTAAGGAACTGCCTCAAACTCAAATATTCACCTTAAAGTTGTATTTATATATTAAACTTAAGAAGCTAGAATTTCACACCAAAGTAATAAAATGATAATAAAGATAATGGAAAACATTCTGCCTTCAAGACATTAATTCACTGAAGGAATTTCCCTTTGACTGAGAACTCATTCACCTATAGTATTTCAATCTGTTAATCCTTAGCAGCATTTAGACCCGATCCTTGTGGATATAAGTAAAATAACATGAGACTTTAAAAATACTATTTTACTGTATCATTATTTATGAAACTAAGTGGTCTGATTTTGGCTCATTCAGACCAAGTGTTGGCTTCACTTACACAATATTCATATTAATTGGTAACCGTAATTTTTGCTTAAGATTACTAAATGTTAACATGAAAATAAATAAACTATCACTTCAATATGAACAAAAAGTTTTTACTAAGGCATGAATTTATGGATCTAATTATAAAAAAGTATAGTATTAGCTTGAAAACTGATATATTTTATATCTACTAATAACACAAAATGAGTCTTTATATTTGAGACTAATGATAAACAACATTATAATAGATAAGCTTATCTATAGTTTTTAAAACCAAAAATTTCTCGTTTTATTCAACTTATTAACTAGATTCTATCTTGATTAAAGGATTTTTTAAATGATGATTTCCTCTAAAATATGAATAATTATATATCAAATATATTTAAATTAGAAAACTCACCCAGAAATTGAATTAAAATTGTGTATATTGTATAAGACCCTCTTTTCTGCACTCATAACATTCCAGTCAAGCCAAGATAATACAATTGAGGATTAAATAAATACAAAGTGTTAGATATAATACTTCAACTATCCTGAGTTAATCAGCCTATACTATCAACCACCAGAATAAATCCTAGTGTTCATACACAAACACAAAGGTCTTCTGACCTGACAAAAAGAAGTTCATGTCCTTTACTCATGGGGTTGGCACCTTTCCTTTGGCTTCCAATCCCACTCTAAGCTTTTAGATACAATAATAAATTGCTTCTTGGTCTAATTACTTAACTCTAACAAGAACTAAATTAGAAAAGGGAAAATAACAGCAACAGGAATAAAAAATGTTATTTGAAAAGACTGACAGTGAGGAAAGAAATAATCATAAGCCATAATAAATAATGCTAAATTATTTGCTATCATTTATCAGAACCAACTGTGTGTCAGACACTGTATAGGCATTTGACATTTCACACAATTTTTACAAGAGTGCAAGTTTCGCCAAGATGTTCAGTGACTTGACCAAAAGGCAGAGCAAAGATCCAAGAACAAGTCTATTGAACCTCAAAGTTCTTTCTGCAAGAATTTAAAAGTTGAGCACTATGAACATTTTGTTTAGTGGAAAATAGTCCTACATACTTCATTAGAACTTCAATGCATTTACAAGTTTGCACAATATAAAGAGTTACCACATTAAGATGACAAATATTAATAAACATTCTAAAAAGTTTTTTATAAAAATTTCTGCATTTCTCTAATTAGTGATGTCAAGCATTTCTTCATATGTTTATTGGCCATTTGTGTATCTTCTTTTGAGACACTTTTGCTCATGTCTTTTGCCCACTTTTTCATGTGGTTGTTTGATTTTTTCTTGCTGACTGTGTTCTTTGTAGATTCTGGTCATTAGCCTTTTATCGAGTATATAGTTTGCAAATATTTTCTCTCATTCTGTACGTTATCTATTTGCTCTGATTATTTCCTTAGATGTGTAGAAGCCTTTTAATTTAATCAAGTCCCATTTTTGTTGTTGCTGTGATTGCCACTGGGGTCTTCATAAATTTGTTTCCTAGGTTAATATCTAGAAGAGTTATTCCAACATTTTCTCTAGAATATACCAACATACTTCTAGAATTCATATGATTTCATGCTTTACATTTAAGTTGTTTATCCACCTTGAATTAATTTTTGTGAGTAGTGAGAGATGAGGTTCCTGTTTCATGGATCTGCATGTGACTATCCAATTTTCCCAGCACCATTTATTGAATAGGGATTTTTTGCCCTAGTGTATATTCTTGTCTGCTTTGTCAAAGATCAGTTGGCTGTATATAGATGGTTTTATATCTGGGTTCTCTGTACTATTCCATTGGTCTACATCTCTATTTTTTGTGCCAATACTATGCTATTTTGGTTACTATAGACTTTTAGCATAGTTTGAAGTCTGGTATTGCGATGCCTCCAAATTTGTGCCTTTTGCTTATGATTGCTTTCGCTATTCGGGCTCTTTTCTGGTTCTAAATGAAGCATAGAATTATGTTTTATAGATCTGTGAAATATGATGCTGGTATTTTGATGGAGATTGCACTGAATCTGTAAATCACTTTGGGTAGTATGGACATTTTAAACAATGTTGATTCTACCAATCCATGAGCATGATATGATTTTCCATTTGTTTATATACTCTGCAATTTCTTTTCTCAGTGTTTTGTAGTTCTCTTTGTAGAGATTTTTCACCTCCTTGGTTAAGTATATTCCTAAGTATTTTATTTTCTTCATAGTTATTTTGAATGGTACCACCATGCCCCTGTTAGAATGGCTTTTATGAAAAAGTCCAAGAACAGAGATGCTTTCATGGATGCAGAGAGAAAGGAACTCTTATACATTGTTGGTGGGATTGCAAATTAGTACTACCTCTATGGAAAACAGTATGAAGATACCTCAAAGAACTAAATGTAGACCTACCCTTTGATCCAGCAATCCCACTACTGGATATTTACCCAAAGGAAAAGAAGCCATTTTATTAATATCAAAAAGACACCTGAACTCGAATATTAGTACAGCACAATTCACAACTGCAAATTTGTGGAATCAATTCAAGTGCCCATCAATTCATGAGTGAATTAACAAAATACCGATATGTATACTCATATCAGAGAATGACTCAATAGAATGACTCAATACCTTTTGCAACAGTTTGGATGGAACTGGAGACCATTTTCCTAAGTACATAAAGAATGGAAAAACAAACACCACATGTACTTAATATTAAGTTGGAATTAACTGATCAGCACAAATGTGCATAGAGGCAAGTAAAATTTAATGGAAATCAAGCAGCGGGGAGGAGAGAGAAGGGGATGGACAAAAACCTACCTAAAGAGTACAATGAACACTATCTGAGTGATGGACACACTTATAATCATAATCATTATAATTATGGGCACACTTATAATCAAGCATTATAAAAGTGATCCATATAACCAAAAATATCTGTACCCCCATAATACTTTGATATTTGAAAAAAAAGTTTCTGACAAATCTATATAAGAAGCATATCTCAATAGACTAATTTCAAAACAAATTTTGGTTTTGTTGATTTTTATTCTCCTAGATAAAAGGTGATGAACTTAAGGGAGAATATCTTAAAAAGTTAACACCATGAGAAAAGGATATGATTTTTTAACTGTTATGGACTTAAAAATGTTTTGCTTTGTGGTTCATTGAGCATCTTCACATATATTTAAATTGAAATATCAAAAGATAGGCTGTCTTACACATTACATTTTGGCTTAATTCATGTGGCTTAATTCAAATAAATCCATGAAAATGTAAAGTATAAAGTCATATATTTATAAGCTATTGGCTCACAGTTTCTTATCTAATTAAGGCAATTTCAAAAATAATTTTTTAGATAATTGCTCATTTTATGAGAAATATTGTGTTTTTTATACCCTAGAAAGCCATAATCTTGGAAGAAATTGTAGGAAAAATTCTAGAGTTTCTAAATATGGAATGTACAATGAGAGAACTCTAAGTGTACAGAATGTAATTTCTTCTACTTTATTAATACCAAGGCTCAAAGCATAATGAATATGTTATAAATATTTTTAATTTCATATATTAGAAAAATAAATAAAAATAACAAAAGATATCAAGTAACAACACATTGCTTCCTTTAAAAGAAATGAGGAACTCCTTGGGTTTAACTAGAAGAAAAAGTAAGCAGTTATTCTATGTTCTCGACCTGAGGCAAGGCAATTTATATGAAAAGTATAAGTACTTTTCTAGAATTCTCTTCCATTATTCATTATTGACAAATGATACTGATTAATGTAGATGATTTTTTCTTGTTCAAAGGGAGATGATTCCTTCAAGACAGTATCTATTTCTGACAGATACTGCTAATCACTTCAGAATCTATTCTACTTCAGAAATTTTAAGTTCAAATTACTACATATATGTATATATTTTTAAAACGTGTTTTTACTAATTTTACACTTGTGAATTGTTTATGAATAAAGGTTAACAGAAATGTTTAATAGATTAACTACGAATACACATACTAATATTTCACTATAAGCAATTCTGCTCCATGGCTTAGTGTCACAAAGAAGATTCCCCTTGGAGAGCATCCCAGGAATATACTGCTTACGGAACTCACATTAAGGGAGGTGGGTATTGTAGAGTCCATGATCCAAAAACGTAGTCCAGTATAACTCCATTTTGACTGGAAGAATTTTTTTTATAAAAGGCATTAAGCAGTATTACAATTCATTAGAAAAGCGCCATGAAATTTAAACATAACTGACATAGTGCTGTCATTTTCAGCTTTAAAATAGGAAATCACATTTGCCAACTCATTGAATTTCCAGGCCTTCTCTAGAGCTATTATTTACTTTCATTCCTGATGAGCACTGAAAGCATCTCTACTTGACCAAGAGCCACCAGACTGACATCAACCTTTTTTCACTATTCATAATAGATATTTAACCCTGAGACTATGCCAGTACACCTTTGACTATATTGTCATTTGTTTTCTAACTTTGGAATCTTGTAGATATAAAATACTTTTTACTCTGTTATCTAAGAAATTTTACAAAATGCTTTGTTCAGTTAATTCACTTACCGTATAAAAGTGTTTCATGTCACCTATTTGTGTACTAGGCATTGAACTAGTCATAGAAATATAAAAATAACTGAGAAAATTTCTACTCTGTAAGAGCTCATGATTCAGTGAAGCAGAAAGAAAAACCAGAAAAATAATCCATCATCATCTTGTATGGCAGGTGCTAGGAGAACTATCAGAGACAGTTATATCATAGATGTGTGATTAACTACACAGAATATCCAAATGTATCCAGGGACCAGGCAGAAATAGCAACAAATTCTGACTGAAGAAAGAATGCAGAGAAAGGTATTTGAGCTGAGTTTACAAGCAAGTAGAGGCTAACACCTAGTCCAGGCTGAGAAAACAACAAATACTTGGAAGTATAAAAGAACAGGGTATACTGAGGAAACTGCAAGGAGTTCAAAACTGTTAAGAGTAACATATAGGAGTATTGGTCTTAAAAGCAATGAAGATTGACCAGGGACTTTTGGTCCATGATGAGAACAAGTCTATATATAGAATGTAAATTTGCTTGGTAAACAATTTTAACTGAGAGCCCACCGTGCCCAGCCTTTTGCTAGACGACATAGAAACAATTGTGAGCAAAGCATAGTGACCGTCCTCGTGAGGAAGATGGCTGTTAAACAAATAATTACAAGTAAGTAATACTAACAAGTATATAATGTTATATGGGAAGCCATAAGGTTTTAAAATCTAATAAAGGCCCAATATCCATTTATGCTTTCTTCCTTTGATAGAAACATTACTTGAAATTCTTACTATTTTTCTTCTATTTTCATTTATCTGTACTACATAATTGTTTTTACTGTAGCTTAATAATATTCAAGGCCAAATATCCTCATTTTGTTTTTATAACATTTTGTTTCTTAAAAAGTATCTGTTTATTTTTCCAAATAAACTATTGCATGTTTGTGAAAAACTGACATCTTCATACTATTCAGACTTCTAAACCATGTTTATAATACATATCGATATTAATTCAAGTCCCATTGACATATCATAAATGTTTGGAGTTTTCTTCATAAAACCACGTGATTTTATTATATATTCTAATAGGCTACTGTGATAAGATATTTAATTACATATGTAACAATTACATATATCACATAAAAGCATTAAAGCATAGCATATATAATAATTTCTGTATGTACAGACAGGCAGGTAGATAATTTTAAACTAGCAATTACGAAGAAAATTTGAATTGACAAATTCAAATATTTCTTTTGATTAAAATATGCTATTTGAGTAGTTACAAATTCATGTTATTAAATTATTCTATCCTAACCAGAAGATCACCTTTTTTAAGAACTTAATTTTAATATTTCCTTACTTTGACAATATCTTCTTATTGACTGTCTTGGAATGTTAGACATACTTGGGATTGTTAGACATTAGTTATATGAATACATTTTAATGTGTTCGAAAGAACTAGTGCTCTTTATCCATGATCGGATTCTTATTCTATTCTTTAATCATTTATGTCACTTAGCTTTTTACTTAATCATAAATACATTAATGTAATCTTTACTTACAATTTTTATAAACAGAAGTTTACTACTTCTTACTTCAGATTCATAGATAACAATCCATTTTAGTTGAGACTTAATTTTCTCTTTCCAATGATTTAATTTTTTCCTATTAAATAAGTGAACATCACTTCCCTTTGCCTTCCTTTTTCTTTCCTATTTCTATTCTCACACTTTGTTTTGCAAATCACATTATATCTCCATTTCTCAAACCATTATATATCATGAACTAGTGTGGGTAAACTAAAAATTAGAATAACTAAGTTTCAGACACAATTTTCCTATTAAATATTTTTGTGACATTGGAAAATGTATTTAGTCTGAATTTTAATTTCATTCACGTTTATATTAAGAAGTTGAAATGAAATGTTTTCTAAGTTCCCTTATATAAGCCCCTAATTGCATCTATTTCTTGGTGAACTAATCAAATAGTCACTTTTCATTCAGTAGTCATTCAAAACTTAATATTAATAGTTTAACAGCTTAATCTATGCCAGGAATTGTTCCAAGTATGTGTAGAAGTAGGCGCCCTCCTTACTATTTTGATTCTTCTGTTTATCTATGATAACAGGATAATTTTTATCTCTTTACATGGAGATCTCTTAAGGAATACTGTTTTTCCTTATAATTTTTTTATTGAGGCAGTTTTACTCCTATAACATATTCGAATTTTCAACTCATTTTAATATTGTAACTGTTAGGGACTGAATTATGTCCCATCATAGTCAAATTCATATCTGGAAGCTCTAAACCCCAATGTCATTTTATTTGAAAACAGGTGTTTAGGGAGGTAATTAAGGTTAAATGAGGTTGTAAGGATGGGGCCATAATCCAATAGGACTGGTGTTTTCATAAGAGGAGGAGGAGACACCAGGAGTGTGTGCATATAGTAGGCAGGATAGGGAGGACAAGGAGAGAAAACAGCTATCTGCAAGCCAGGGAAAAAGGTTCACTAGAAACCAAACCTGTGGGCACCTTGATCTTGGACTTCTAACCTCCAGAACTGTGAGATAACAAATTTCTATTATTTAAGTCACCCACTTTGTGGGATTGTTATGGCAGTCTGAGCAGACTAAGATAGTAACCAAAGATGCACACTTTAATGTAAAATTAAGAGAATATTCTTAATCATAGTTGATGTTCCCAATTAGTTGAAAATGACATTATATTTCAAAAAATCTAACTCATACAGATTTATATATTCTTCTTGCCTAATGAAATTCATATAAAAACCTGTACCTCTCAAATAAATAAAACTGCTTTTTTGGATATTTTTATGACTTCTCCTCATTCTGTTTGATATTTAATGTGGGTGGGTGAGTGTTCTTCAGGTATGTTCTCACTCTTTATAACACCTCAATTCAATTTAATTTAATGACTTCAATTTAATTCATGACTTTAATTTTACTCTAAATACTGACATATCTCCTAAACTAAAATCCAATTCAACAAATTACTTGCCCGACACATATATTTGGTTTTTCTCTGAACATTTATATCTATACATGTGCAAAATTGGACTCATTATGTTCTCCCACACATGGGTTCCTCCTTCTGTGTTTATCATTTCAGGGAATAGTATCATCATCTATCTAATTTGCTATGTTAGAGAAATTTTCATCATCCTTGATTCTTTCCTTTTCAACTGCTGAATCTAATATATTTCTGAGCCCGGTGTAGTCTACCCCCTAAGTATCTGTCCAATTGCATCAGTCTCCACTGCATCTACCACAAGTGAGGCACACATCCTCTCACTTACGTTACAGTATTTCTTCCTCCAGTTTTATTCCAAAAATGCCCCTTCATCCATTCTTCACAATATAACAAGAGCTATCTCTCTATATTCCAGTTTGGACACTTCATTAGCTCCCTACTGCCCCAAAATAATGTTCATATGTTTTAATGAGGCTTATAAAGTGGCCAATGATCTGCCCTAGTTTACCTCTTCCTCCTAGTCTAATTCTTACTGCTCTCTCTTTTTATGCGTGCTCAAGTTATGTTCAAACGATTGTAGTGTCTCAAACGAACAAGAGTAATAATTTTAGCAAACATCATCATCATAATAACATATTTATCTATTAATCACTTAGTTTGGGCTAGGAACTGCAGAAGAACACATGTATACATAAGCATTGCAAATCTCCAACACAAAATTTTGAGAGAGATAACATTATTAGACTTTACATGGAGGTCTCTTTGAAATAAAATGACTTCTAAAAAATAGTCCACATCAGAACTCAAACCCTGGCCTTCTTGACACCAAAATGTATAAGGTTATGCTGCCTGACTCCCACGTATTTCCTTGACTCTGTACCTTATATACTTTCATCTATCTGGAAATCTCCAATTCCCTTTAATGTATCCCTAATTCTTATTTAGTACTTAAAGTTTCACCTTAGATATAAATTTCATGAATAACCCTTCCATAATAATTCCCTCTCCCAACAAATAATGGCTTAAATCTTGCCCTTGAGTGATTTGGGGCAGATTCTATATGTATTATACACTTATTATGTGTGTGTGTGTATAGTGTAAATAAATTTTAACTTACATATGTGTATATGTGCATATGTGTGTGTATATGAATGTGGAACAGAAACATTAATTTATAAGTTTCAGAATCACTTACTGTTGAAACTTCACTCTGATTTAACATTGTTTATCTTGATTTAAATTCTTCTGCCTAAATATTCCGTAATTAAAATGTATTAATGGTCAATATTTCCTTGAAAGCTAGACAAGAAGTCTTTATTCACGCATAATTGCTTTGTAGATAATAGGAGGGAAAAACAGTCAACCAGCTGCAAGCTAGACCTCTATTGGGATAATTTAGAACATATTTTTGTCCATGCAGTTAATTAGAAATCAATCCATATAACGAAAAATTTTACAAATTGATACTGATATAAATTTGTGTTATTTTATTAACGAGCCATGTGGTCCAGATGAACTTCTAAATTCATTCTCTCTTTCTCTCTCTCCCCCCACGGTTGTTGAAGTATTTCCTAACATATAAGAAAACTTCATTTTTCAAAGAAAGTTTTGCTACTTGATATCAATATGCGCTATGTAGGATATCATTCAATTAACAGTATGCTCCCCCTTCTTAAAAAATACCATTAATTAGACAATACTTAAGGTAAAAAATTGCCTTATGAAAACTAACACGATATTCATTATTTTTCAGTAGTAACATTTTATAAAAAATTTAAATTACATTAATGCATGTGTAGCACACAGAAGACTGAGATGAATAAAGATACCTAACCTATATTTATTATGAAAAGAACAGAGACATTTATCAATGTTTAACTCACTTAGAAAGTTGAATATATGTGCTAAAATTTTAGTCATTAAAATGTAAAAATAGAATGTGTAAATTTAAAACCCTTTAAAAGAATAAGTAAAACTAGAATAATCAAATAAAATGTATGAAGAGACAAAATGAAGCAAAGAAACCATATAAAATAAAAATCAATGAATATGTGAGAAATATGTCAAATATATGTTAATCACAATAATGCAACTTGACAATAACAGATAAGAGTTTGGTTTTCAAAAAAGCTTATGATCCACTTTGTACAGAATACATACATAAAACATAACATTAATATTAACATAATGCTATAAAGCTTTTGAATAAAAAAGATGAATAGGGAAAGATAAATATTAACCAGAATATTATATCAGCACTATTAATAAAGAAAAATAAGGCAAAAGCATTAATAGTGATAAAGCATGTCATTACTTTATAATATAAAATAATTTTTCAGAAACACAATGAAGATTTATATGCCAGGTGGTATTCTTTAATCACTTTACATGTATCATCTTAATTAATCCTAAAATCACCCGTAGGCTGTAGGTACTATTAATATTTTCATTTTGTAGGTAATGAAGCTAAAGGACAGAAAGGCTAAATAATTTGCCTATGATTCCACACTATTATGTGATGGCAATATATATGCTATATAGTTATACATATATACACACTATCAAATTTGACTTAAAAAGGCAATAGAAAACATGAATAGACTTATAACTCTTAGTGAAAATAAATAAGAGTAAAACTTTAATAAAATATTTAAGGTAAGAACTGTTTACAGATCATGTTTATCCAATTACCTACTAAAGAGAAAACTTACGTATGTAACTAAATACCTCAAAGAACAGAAAAGGCAGACAGTCTCTCACCACCAATATGTTTCAGGTGGCTGGTATAATCTTAACAGTAAAATTCATTAACAACATAGGAGAAAGGACATTTTAGTTAATCTCATGTATAAGATTATAAATCTTATTTATTAAGTATGAAATGTCCGATTTCCTGAGGTACTAAGTTTGACAGTTGACATTGCTGACATTTCACTTTAACACTTCTTGTTTTATTTTTATTGTGAAAGTACATCCTCAGTCTTTCAAATGCACAGTTTGGCTTATAACTGTCATTCAAAAATTTTTTTAGAGTAATTTTCATGAAACCACGGATAAGCCAAAAATTCATGTTATTTTCGAACATGAGCTCTGTCATAGAACAAATGCAGCGCAGACAGTTCGAAATATCAAGGAAATGTTTGGGAAGGATGTGGCTAATGAAGGCACAGCACGTTGATGGTTTGAGAAGTTCCATTCTGGTGATTTTAATCTTCAAAAGGAGCCACACGGGCGACCTGAGACCAAGGTGGATAATAATGAACTGAAAGCTGTAGTGGAAGCGAATCCATGTCAAACTACACGCGAATTAGCAGCAAGGTTTGACCTTACTATTCCAACAATATTGCACCATTTGAAACAAATAGACAAAGTAAAGAAGCTGGACAGATGGGTTCCACATGAATTAAAAGAGCATCAGAAGAGAAATTGTGTCAAAACTTGCCTTTCTTTGCTGTCAGGACATAACGGTGGACCATTTCTACTCCGTATTGTTATGTGTGATGAAGAATGGATTCTTTCTGAAAATTGCAAGCATTTGGCAGAATAGTTGGATAAAGATGAAGTGCCAACACATGGTCCAAGACTGAACATTCATCAAAAAAGCTAATGGTGTCTATTTGGTGGTCTAGCCCTGGTATTATCCACTACAGCTTCATGAAACCCTGCCCATCAATTACAGCAGATGTATACTGCAGCTAACTGAACAAAATGATGAGGATGCTTGCGATTAAGCAGCCAAGACTGGTCAGCAGAGATAGGCCACTCCTCTTGCAAGACAATACATGTCACACAAACGCTGCTCAAACCACGGAGGCTGGACTTGGAAACTCTCTGTCATTCACTGTATTCACCAGACCTTGCACCAACTGACTACCATTTCTTCCAGCCTTTGGGCCACTTTTTGCAAGGAAAAATACTCAGTTTTCAACAAGCTGCTAAAAATGCCCTTCACAATTTCATTACCACTTGCTGTCTAGGCTTTTTCACTGCTGGCATAAATAAGCTACCATTAAGACGCAAAACTGTGTCAATAGTTTAGGTGCGTACTTTGATTAACTGTACTGCTTCTTGTTTGAGATATAATACAGTACACTTTTCATTTGAAATCAGGCATTTAATATTTAATGCCCTAATATAAACATATTCAGAAATCTTAAAAAGATATTAGCAAGCAAAACTCAATACTAAAAACATCATTCCTAACTGTATCTACCACAGAAAAATCAGTGAGATTTGATATTTGGAAATTGAGTACGATAATTAGTAGCATTAAGGTAAAAGGCAAAACAACACAAAAATACAGATCACATGTCAATGGAGACAGAAAGTAGCATTCAATAAAATTCAATATCTATTTATAATTATGAAGAAAAAATCTTTCGAAAATATGAATGTAAGATCACTTTCTTACAGTGATTGATGGTATCTATCATCAAAAACAGAGCTAGAATCACACTGAATGGAAAAATCTAAAAAGCTTTCAGACAATATTTTGCTACACTTTTTAAACAATTAAATATCACAAGAAAAATATATATGAGATACAGCCACTGGAAAGGAAGAAACTAATCTAATACATCATTTTCATATTATCCGATAAGAAAATAAAAACTATCTATGGAATTATCTATAGAAATGTATTTTAGAAATAATAAATTTCATTAAACTTACTATATACAAGTTTAATATATATAAATCAGTAACATGTTCATATCACCAATACTAAGAAGAAAAATATCCCATTCATGAAAACATCAAAATCCATAAGAAATTCAAGGATAAACTAAACTACATAAATTCAAAACTGTTAAGGAGAAAATCAGAATATCTTATTGAAGGTCTTGAAGAAAATCCTAAATAACTAAAAAAAGTTTTCTATGTTTATGGATAAAAATTTTCTCTATTGTAAAGAAGAAACCTCTGTCCCGTACCAATTTATAAATGTAATGCAATGCCTAAAAGATCATTTTATGAAATTTGGTTTATTAATTCTAAGATTCATATTGAAGAATAAATGGTCAACAATGATAAGAGAATCTTGAAAAAAGAGAAGGACTTGCCATATTAAATATCAAATTTCTTATAAAGCTATAATAAATAATTATTGATTGCCTACTATCTGCCAAGTTCTACTCTAAGTACTTCATGTGTATTATTTTTTATCCTCAGAACATATCAAGTTATTATTTTAAGAATAAAGATGCTGAAACAAAGAAACCTTACACAAATTATCCATGATCATCTAGCTTATAGATGGAGGCATGGTTCTAATTCAGGAAATCTAACAGCTTGTGCTCTTAACCACTGCTTTAAGATACTATGATATCAGGTTAGGAACAGACAAAGCAAGCAATGGAATAGAAGAATGAGCCTTAAATCAGACATACCACCTACAGAGAAACTTGGTTTCTGAGAAAGTTGACATTTCAAATTAGCGGGAAAATAGTTGACCATTCAATAAATTTTCCATTCAAGAGAAAATTAATAAAATTAATAAAATAAAATAAAATTTTGTGTCAGGATAGGGTTAATTTACAGCTCTATGTTTATCTACAGAGATTCCTAGAAGTCTGGCACTGACTCTCGCATAGGATGAAGTTAGCTAGTCATTTATAATATAGCATTTAAAGTTGAAACTTCCCTCTAAGCACAATATATTAACTTGTCTACGTTATTTAGGGTTATATAGAGTGATAGTTTGCCTCTGGTTTAACTGATCACACAACTTCACTAAGATACCATGCGTATATCTTGGTTGGTTCATAATCTGACAAAAAGCATGTATTGTGCAACCAAGGAAGGATCATGAGGGCTGCAACTGAATATCTATCAATCTCTCCATGTTTACTTGTGCTTTTTTCCCCTTTATTGTAACATATATTTTACTCTAATTAAAGCTCTACATGAATATACAATGTGGAATCTTGCGACTCCTTTAAATTATTTAACACTAGATAATCATTGTGAATTTCTACTTGACTTCATATAAAATATAGATTCTTAATATTAAAGTCTGAAAAATAAAAATCAAAGCTTTAAATCTTTTAGGATATATACAGGATAATATTTTATTATCTCAGTAGAGAAAAATATATTCTAACTGAGCACAAAACTGACAAACTATAAAAAAAGATCAGATTTACTGCATAAAATTTTTTAAATCTGTAAATTAGAAGACAAAAATTAGACCCACAAACTAAGAAAAGATACTTGTAACACATAAAAAATTATTAATGTCAAAACAATAATAGGTATTTCTTAGAAAAAGAAGTCTTGAATGATAACGAATATGAAAAAGGTATTTGTCCTTACTGGTAACTAAAATGTCAAATAAAAATCATAATAACAATTTTAGATCCTTTTCATTACATATCATTTTGGGTCTTTTTATTGGCAAAAATTAGAAGGTCTCACAAAACCAAATGTTGACAATGACATGGTGAACAAAACTCTAATACATTTCTCATACGAGTAAAATTTGACAAAACCACTTTGAAGAGTACTGGGCAATAATGAGTAAAGCTGAAGATGTACTACGAGACCAAGTAATTTCACTTCTAGATACAGGGCATTACTATGAATGTGCACAGAGTCACGTACATATATATTCAATTATTTCCTTGTAGAAAATTGAGAGTAGTTTTAGTACCGCTATTCATTCAGTAGAGTATTATACTGCAGTTTTAATGAATGAACTAAATCTGCATGTATTAACCTGGATAACTCGAAAAATACGTGGAATAAGAAAGTAAAGTTGCAAAAGGATACAGGTAGTTTAATATGTCTGTAAATAATAAAATATAAAAATATCATATATGATTTTTAGATATAAAAACATGTAACAAATACATCAAGACATGGATAAAAAAGACAAAATGTTTTTCATTGACATTCTATCAAACACCATGTTGTACATTGCTATAAGTTTTGATAAAGTTGGTTAGTATAACCATAGTTATCAATTAGAAATTTAATTTTAATATTACATATTATAGATACATAGATATAGTTATTAGATAGATATCCACTATGACTATAGCAAGGATTATTACAGGAACATACATAATTACTTTCATTGAAAGTAATAAATTATTTTCAAATAATTGGAAATCCACATATGCTTGACTTCTAATTATAAAAGCTAACATTTATAGGATGCTTACTATAGGCTAATTACTTTTCTACATGCTTTGTAAAAATTAGCTCACTTAATATTCAGAATTCCTATGAGGTATATGAAGATTACAAGTGACGAAACAGAACTGGAACATTTAGGAAATTGTTAAGATTCCCCAAGTATTAATTGATTGAGCTGAATTTCAAGTCCAAACAGTCTAGCTCATGCTATTAACCTTATACTCTTCTGAATTTTAATGTGCTTAAAACATTAGTTGACTTTTATCTGTCATTGGAACCTCAGTCATTCAATCCTTTTCAAATTACTCAGCATTTCTAAATCAACAGATGGAGACTAATCCTCTCAAAAGAAATATATCTGCTGGATTACTTCGATTTTCTTGGATTATTATGTATTGTTGGTTATCATTATTACCACCTTCTTTTGTTAATCTGTTCTCTTGTTTTGCTATGAGTTTATAATCATTTGTTTTATCTCATTCTGAATGTGGTTCTGTTTCTACAATGAGCCTGGGCCAATATTCCCATTTATTTCTGCTGCCAATAACGAAGAGTTAAAAAGATGCTATTTACACATGTTATTATTTAGAATGTAAATAGTTAGCCACAGCTGCTGCAATTTTCCCAATTGTAAGAGAAATGAGGTGGGGGTATGGGGGCACAGATACATCTATCAATTCTCTAGGCATTCAGAATAAAATAAGACAGAAAAAAAACTAGAAGAAATACTTAGCTTCTAGGGCACTGCACTTCAAATTGAATAAACCTATATAAATCCTAGCACCAAATAACATACACAATGAGCACAATCGTAAGACAGCTTGGAAACAGTAATTTAAAAGCTTATAAATGCTTAAGAATTTTTGGAAATGTTCTATTTAATTTTCCCATATGAACACTTGGAAAATTGAAGAACAATAAAATGTGAAGACATAAAAGTTTATTTCATAAAAAGTTTCTTTACATATATTTTAAAAATTATTTTATGTTTAATCATTATGGGTGCACAATAATTGTATATAGTTACAGGGTACATGTGATGTTTTGATGCAGGCATACAATGTGAATTAATCAAATCAGGGTAATTGGATTAGCCATCACCATGGACATTGATCATTTCTTTGTGTTAGAAAATTTCCAATTACACTCTTATAGTTACTTTAAACTATTTACCTGAACTTATTGCTGATTATAGTCATTCTCTTGTGCTATCAAATATTGTTGATTATATCTAACTATGTAGTTATATTCTTATAACCATTAACCATCCCCACTTTATCCCCCCATTCCTACTGCCTCTCTCAGCTTCTGGTAACCATCATTGTTTCAATATGTCATGCTATTCTCCCCTGGTCTATAAGGTTTACACTGAGAAGTCTGCTGCCATATGTATCAGAGCTCCTTTATATGTTATTTTTTTTTATTACTTCCCTTAGAACCTTTTCTTTATAACTTTTGGGAGCTTGTTTATTAAATGCCTTTGGGTAGTCCTGTTTGGGTTAAATCCACGTGGTGGTCTGCATCCTTTTTATACCTGAATATCGACATCTTTCTCTAGGTTTTGAAAGGTCTCTGTTATTATTTCTTTGAATAAACTTTTTATTCCAATCTCTTTACCTCCTCTTTAAGGCTGATAACTCTTAGATTTGTCCTTTTTTCTAGATCTTCTATGCATACTTCATTCATTTTTATTCTTTTTTTCTCTTCTGACTATGTATTTTTAAATAGCCTGTCTTCAACCTCACTAATTCTTTCATCTGCTTAATTAATTCTGCCATTGGGAGACTCTGATGCATTTCTCAGTTTATCAATTGAATTTTTTAGCTCCAGAATTTCTGCTTATTTTAAATTACTATTTCACTATCTGTTAAATTTCTCTAATAGGCTTCTGAATTCCTTCTCTGTGTTCCTTCTCTTACTCCCTTCTCTTTTCTGAAGATCACTGAGCTTCTTAGGACAACCATCTGAATTCTTCCTCTTAATGGTCACATATCTCCATCACTCCAGAACTGGTAACCGGTACCTTGTTTAATTCATTTCAAGAGGTCATGTTTTCCTGGATATTCTTGATGCTTGTCAATCTTTGGGCATTGAAGAGTTAGGCATTTATTTTAATCCTCACAGTCTGGCCTTGTTTGAACTCATCCTTCTTGAGGAGGTTTTCCAAACATTCAAATGGAATTGAGTGTTGTGATCTAAGTTTTGGTCACTACAGCTGTATCAGGACTGGGGCTGCCCTAAGCCCACGAATGCTGTGACTCTTGCAGACTCCTGGTGGTACCACCTTGGTGGACTTGCGTAAGATATTGGAGAATTGCCTGGATTATCAGGAAAAGTCTCTCATTCTCTTCCCTCACTCCCTGTGCTGGGCTGCTGGAGTTGGGGAAGGAGTGATGTGGGCACACCCTCATTGCCACCGCAGCAAGGACGGTGTCAGGTTATACCTGAAGCCAGCCCAGTCTCACTCAAAGCCAGTAGTGACTATTGCCGGGCTACCTCTGACGTTTATTCAAAGCCTAGGAGCTCATTAGTCAGCAGGTGGCAAATCCTTCCAGGACTGGGTCCTTTCACTCAGGGTACTGTATTTCCTTCTGGCCCAGAATGGGTCTAGAAATGCCATCTAGGAGCTAAGGCCTGGAATCAGGGGCTTTAGGAATCTGGTTGGTACTTTATTTTACCATGGCTGAGCTGGTACCCAAGTTGCAAAACAAAATCCTCTGAACTTTTCCCTTTCTTTCCCCAAGTGAAAAGAGACTCTCCCTAAACCACACAGCCTGTAGTTGAGGCAGGGTTGACATAGCCCCTGGCTTGCCTGTGGCTGTTGGTGTCTCACTGGGTCACATGCACCACAAGTCCACTGGCGCTGAGGCAGCACAGCAACAGGAATTGCTCAAGAGCTGCAGCCTTTGTGGCCTGACTGCCTTAGAAATTTAGTCCAGGCCCCAGGCTGCATTTTGTCAGCCAGTGGTGGGGCTAGCTGGAACTTAGGGTTGGTGTGGATTATTTCCCTCTGGCCAGGCTGGTTTTAAGGCTCTCTCCATGGGTGCCAGCATAATTCTGTCCTGTGCTGTGTTCCCCTGTGACAGGGTAGCACTGAGTTCTAATACAAAATCCCACAATCATTTCATTCTCCTTTCCCTGGATACACAAATTTTCTCTGCACTCGGTATAGTTGCTATGGCACCGCTGGGGTATGGGGGAGGTTTGCCATAGGCAATGCAAGACTGTCTTTTCTGCCCTCTTCAGTGTCTTTTTCCTTAATATACTGTTAAACTCAGGTACAGTTATTGCTCACCTGGTTTTTGGTTATTCTGAAGGTACATCCTTGCTTGGATAGTTGCTGAATTTGGTATTCATGTGGAGGGAAAATTGCTAGAGGTTTCTATTTAGCCATCTTGCTCTACCCCTTTCTCTTATATACATTTTTAACAAGTAACCTACAATTGCATTGAACCACTTAAATCAGTTGAGTAAAACTTATTTATTATTAAACATATGTTCTTTAATTTAATGCTTATGAGATGAACCCATGTTAATACGTGATTCTAGTTCATTCATTTTCAATTTGCATAGTATTCAGTTTGGAGAATATACCACAATTTATATATCCGTTCCATTATTAATAAATATGTTGATTGTTTACTTTTTTAAAATGTTTAAAATTTTTTGGCTGTTATGAAGAATGCTCTTTCCAACAATCTTTAACATGTATTCTTGGAAGCACACAAAATAGAGACACCATTAAACAAAGTTTTAAAATAATAAAACAATAGTACATTGTTAATAGTGCATATATATAGTAAAATTACAAATAAATATAATGGAAGGAAAACCACCAAGGTCAGGATAGTAATTATCCTGACTAGGAAAGAAGGACCCATAGGTATTTTAACTACATTTGCCATGTTTTATTTCTGAAGTAGGATGTAGATATGTGTATCTGTGTGTGCTCCTGTTCTCTCTACAGTTTTCATGTTCCCAAATGTTCCATCAAATTCCTAAAAGTTGATCCTTTTAGGCAAAAATATGAAATTAAAAATAATCTAAAGGAAAAAGTATTTTCCCATTAGAGATTTTATAAAAATGACTCAGGAAACTGCCATCTGCCATTTTGTTGGTTTGTTTGTTAAAGCCATTGGTTGTATGTCACCATTGTGGTAAGTAGTTTCTAAAATGAACCCCCAATGATGACCTCTTTCTGGTAGTCATATCTTTGTGTGCGCTTTTTCCTTTGAATGTGGACTGGACCTGGTTCACTTCTAACAAACAGAATACAGCAAAAGTGGTAAGATTTCATCTCAAAGTTTATGTTACAAAGATACCATGCCTTTCTTGTTGGGTGCTTACTATTACTTTCTTGCTTGTTGCCTCTAAGGGAAGCTAGTTACCACATTGCTAGCTGCCATGTTGCAAGTATCTCATATCTTTGGGGAACAGGCAGCAAGGATGTGAGGCCTGTCTATCATCAGGCTTGGAAGCGAATCTCTCCCCAGCCAAGCTCTGAGATGACTGCAGTCCTCGCTGACAAGTTGATGATAGCCTAAGTGAGACCCTGAGCACAAGACGTAGCTAAGCCATGATGGAATTCCCGATACACGTAAACTGTGAGATAATAAATATTTGCTATTTTAAGGCACGAAGGTTTGGGATAATTTATTATGCAGTAATGAATAACTAAAATTACTTTCTTAGGAAAATAGTTACAATGGACTATGAAATGTAAAAATATTTCTAGAAGTAAAATTAAAAATAATAAAGACAATATATTCTTGATATATTCAAAGAGATGATTAGAGGAGATTCATTTGTAGCATGACAGAACAAGCAGACAAAAACATCCTCAAATATTTTCCCCAAAAGGCAATGGATACTCCAGTAATCTGGAAATTGACCTTGGGCACACAACAAACTGTTGTGTGAACATTTATTCACAAAAATCACTGAACTTCACATAAGAGCAGTTCAAATCTGTGGGGTTTATGCTCGTGGCTACGTCCCCATCCCAACCAGGCTTTGTCTGCATAGTAGTCTAAGCAGGCTTTAGGAACATGAAGCTTTGCTGTTGCTATCGTAGACAGCTCACCTAATTTGAACCGTTTTCAGCTAAAGACAAGCAAACAAGAGGGCCACTAGAATCACAGCTCTGGTATCCTGAGTTTGCAGCCCTGATCCCTCTCACTCTATCCTCCTGTGGCACACTTTCTCTCTCTCTCGGATACACACACATTTATACATATTCACAAACACACACTAAAGTTTATCAAGAATTAATTAACCAGTGCTGCCACTGCAATTCCTCATGATATAGAGACAGTTTGGAACTACCATGTGGCTCCTTTGTGAAAAGGCTCCTCCCAGAGTGACTTGACAGGAAAGTATAGGGAATTATTGCCCCAGAGCCATGGAATATAGTTGGTTTAACCACTTCTCTTTAAGACACACTAGAATCACAAGACAGAGGTGAAAAATACTATTTCTGGTAACCGCAGCTGCTGATATTGAATCAGCTGTCATTTCTATTCTGCCTGCTATACCATGGAGATATTCTGAATCCATTCACTTTTCCTCCTCCCCATCACCTCTTCAACAAAAATGCTGTCATTGATTTGGAGGTTTAATGAGGACTGAAAACATGCCTGGGCCATCAGGCAAACAAGCGTCATTTAAAATTAATCCCAGAATTGTTTCCTAAACCATAAAAATAGATACTGAATTTCAATTTATATTTAAATCTTTAACGTGAGAGACCGACCTCAAATGTGTGATTTTTGAATAGTATAAAGATGCATTTAATCACTCTGTCAGGTAGGAGATGGACTTAATATGTCTGAAATCATTTTTTGTGGTCTCTCTCACTGATATGGTGATAATTAACACCTAAAAGGCGCCTCTGTGTAGCAATAAAAAGAAATAATGAGGCTGTGTTCCAACACCCTAGTGAAATGTCACTCTTTAGATTACTTCTCCAGAATTTGTCTGCCAAGTCCCATCGTTTCTCTCATTCATCTGTCATTTTAGCTGTAGGGTACTGGTAACGTCTTACAGAAGCACTCAGGTTTCTGGCTTTCACATTTACTAAACGAACTGCCCATGATAAATTCAAATCAGTTTGATCCGTCGCTACACTCAAAATGAGGCTAGAGTTAATCCTGTGCAAATTGAAACATGCAGGATCTTCCTTTTGTTTCTCTGCAGTGCCTGGGAATGGCCACTTTGCTGATCTAGGGGTTGGAACTTAATGACTGTTTGCAACAGTTCCTTGGTAAAATAGCATGAAAATGTAACTAGTCTTACTGACAGCAAGATACACAGCCTCCCAGGACAGCAAGCCAGATTAAAGTCAATTATATGGGTGGAAGGACCTGTTTGTCCTTTGGGTTGAAATATTAGAAAGTCAGGACATGTTGTACTTATTAAGATATCTGCTTTCAAGGCTTGTGTCCTTTGGAACTTTTCTCATATTCTCTGATGGAAATATGTAAGAATCAGCAAATTCAGTAAGTTGCTTCACAGAGTTACTTGAATATAAGGTCAAAATTCCCAGAATAGATATAATCCTTAAAATATTATCTGTGGCTATGTAAAAACAAAACAAACCAAACCACCAACCACAACAGTGCACCTCTACAAGACTGCCATATCTGTATGACATTTTATAACCTTCAGTCTCATAATGCTCAGAATATCATGATTGCACATAAACTATTGAGTATTTTTCTTTCCTTCCCCCTTTTAATGAAATGAATTTTATCAACAGAAATATTTCCAGCAAAAGAAAAAAAAGTGGCTCAGTATGGAACTATCTAAGCCAATTTTCTTTCCACATGCACAGTTGAATAAGCTATGACTAGCCGGGGTAACATAGCGGAAAATCCAATGTTGGAGACTTGTATGTGCTGGAGTCTTCGATCTTATTACATTACCTTGCTAGCAACAATACAGTTAGGGGTCAGTTAGTGCATTTTTCTCCTCTATCTGAGCTCAGTTTTTCAGGAGGCACTCACTCACACAGCTGTTTGAAAATGCATCAGGTTGAGACTTGCCCTATAAGCTATTATAATAGATTTAGGGACAGTGGATAGTTTTTCAACTGAAATGTTAATTTTTTTTTTAAAGTTGAAAAAATATCTGTAGCATCTAAATTCAGCTACTGTAACATATATATATATATATACACACACATATATATATACACACACACACATATATAAATAAATATATGCACACACATATCTGTGTGTGTATTTTCCCCCCTTAGGACTAGAATTTCATGCATATTAGCACTTCAGAAATTTGAAGACAATATGAAGACCCTACAAACCTACCATAATGTTCTTAGTTATTCTTTTATATGTCTGTATTCTTTACAGACCCAATAAAATAAATTGGTATCATATATACCATTGCGAGAATATAAAAAATTTCTTCCTACATAAAACATCAACTTTCAAATATATATTCATATATACATACGCAGGAAAATGCTGGAACTATTATTACCAATTCTTATAGTATCTATTTTTAGAAGAGGCTATCATAGGGCCATCTTTATATTTTCAGTAAATTTCAGTTGTCACATCTATAGACTAACATTTTCATTTGATTAAGGTGTGTATTAACTACTTTTTTTACCCAAAATTCTTTACTAGAAAATAACTCCATGTTCATTAAAAGAACAAGGTTACCAAAGTAAGAATATAAGTACTTTCTAAATTTTTCCACTAATAATGGATTGCTACTTGTCTTTCATCTGCTAGTTAACCTTTGCAATTAACGGACATGTTGTAGTTAAGTAGTAGACCTCCTGAAACACTGTAGTGAGAAGACATTTAGTAATATCACACATCCATTTTAGTTTCCTTCTCGAAGTCAGATCAGAGTAAATTATCCCACCCATGATGAGCACATAGCAAGGGAATACCAGGACAGAAAACCTGGATGCTAATCAAATGCAGAATACTACAGCTCATGTAAATGAGAGAAACAATCTCAGATAATGAGTAACTGACTACTTGCACCTTACTGAGCATATTGGAGAAAATAACCACCTTAGTCACGAAGTTAATGAAGTCTCTGCATTTAAAATCTGAACTGCATGTAAGTGCAGACATTGAGAACTTCCTGCAATTAGCTGTTAATAAGAAGGGCAAGTCAATGACAATCCCAGTGCAGATAAATATAAGATGGACTAAGAGAGCAGAAGAGAATTATTTTGCTAATTCTTTGAAAAGAGGTTTGTAATTAATAATAGATCTTCAGAAAATACTGTTTAGAGTTTATTATACAAAGCTATGTTTAATTTAGTTATAACAAATTGTACATAATTATTATTGCATAGGATGTGTTCAATCATTCTAAGTTAGCTGTTAAGTGTCTCAGCTAGAGACGCCAACCAGGTAGTCTTACTGACTTTAGCAACGGTGTCTTCTAACCAGCCACCTGCAAAAACAGACTGATAATCACTGCTGTAGACACACTTCCCCCAGACTCATCCACAGTGCAGTCCCGTGGGTTCAAAGGCAGGTTATCAGTACAGGTTTCATGTAAACCTTTTGTTAGGGCTATCTAAAGCCTATCATCATCTTGTTTAAAATCCGACATTCAGGAAATCTTTTGATTCTTAAGTTATTTGGTGAAATTCCTAACATACTTCAAGACTTAGCTCAAGCATTACCTTTCTTGGAAATCTTTCCCAGTCCTCTCTGACAGAGTAAGATTTCAGTAATCTAATGTAATCTCGTTTATTCCCTGAAATATAACTAGAGTAGTGGCAACAGCCATCATAGCCGAGGCAGTGACAGCAGGAGCAATGGCTAACATAATTGGGCACTTAATGTAACATCTTATCATAGTATATTAACTCTTTCACTACTTGTAATCACACTGTATAGTAGGTCCCATACCACGAACAACTATTTTAATATCTGGAATCTTGACTGTTGTTCCACAGCTAGATAGAAATTTAATCATCAGTAGGCTTCTGATGATGAATTTCACTTGACTCACCCAGTTAAGATTTGTATTTTTTCTTTTTATAGTATCGAGGCTTGAAAGTTGTTGGGGCTTTTAAAAACACTTATCTTGTGATTATCTCTTTGCATAAGAGGGAGTAGTAAAAAGTTCTCCTTCAACTAGGTTAACTAGACCATTGTTAACTAGACCCCTCTCTAGGAAGCACAGTTTTAAGATAAGCACTTGGTTCTGAAAAAGTAAAGCAATCAGTTAATAATAAGCCAGAAACCCACAACAAAACTATAGTATTGCACTGAAAATTCAGACAAAGGGATGACACACAGATAATGGTTTTAAGTTATCTTAGAATTGCAATTAGGAAATTAAGTGGCACACTTTCCCCCACACTGCACATACAGCTTTTCAAGGTTATTGCTATTATTCCAGTTTTTAACAAGATAAAATGAGTATAAAGACACTTAAAGACTTTCCCAGAGCCATATAGCTGTTAAACTCAGAGACAGGACCAAATGCATTGTTTGTGTTTTCTACTACAACATATAACTTTATTACTTATTTTATATATTCTGGAATGATTGTGCTATCAATGTTTGACATAAAACACAGGCTCTCACTTCTCTACTGTGCATTAAAGTACAATCCTTGCATTTCAGCATAAGCTTCAGTGTATTGATTAAATAATGACAGTACATACTTTATTTAAAAACCAGTAGGGTAAAATTTTTTCTTCATTCTACTTTAAATTGTTTTTTTTCATGTACACTTTCATTATATTTCAAGTTTTAATGATTATATTTTATTCTTGGAGTTTCCCTCATGTTGGCAATAGTTTCCACATTTATTGAACTATGAGGAAAATCATCCTCTTTTCAACAAAATTATTAAGATAATAATATTGCAGTTCAGTGAAGGAATGGGGAAAATATTCTTAAATCTTCAAGGAACACTTTTAAATCTTTAAATTAAAAATTTTAATCTCCTGAAAATATGTTTTATTGAAGTGTGACGACATTAAGGCCTATCATCTACATCTACTGCAGGTGTGTTTGAACTGGTTTTGCTGGGTCACGTGAAAATGATAAAGAATTAATACTGAGTTACATCCACAAAGTTTAACCATCCTCATATTAATTTTTCTTTTGATATTCAAATCAGGAAATAAACTGATAATTTAAAAAATAAAAAAAATCATATAAAAAGAGGTAAATACAACTTCTGTTGTACACCTTAAATAAAAATTTATAAAGCTATCGCAACAGGGATTCAAAGTTTGCTTCAGTATGTAACTGACAATTGGAAGTCAAGTAGGCAGCTGAGGAATTTATAAAAAGATTGCATATTCCCTTCAATCTGTGAATTACATTTTAAGCTCCTGAGACCTGCAAATAGCTATAGAAAGTCATCCAGGGACCATGTCTGGTAAAGAAAAATAATGAATTAAAAGCTGCATTTAAAATAAAATTAAAACACACACAGAGGGAAAATGCAACATATTATGATTTTTGAGCTTTCTAGTATCAAGGCTAATTTTAATTTTATGAAAGTTTCTTATATATTCTATTTTGGCATTTAGTCCAGTCATTTATTTTTAGATAGATTAGAAATATATATATATGCACACATATATATGCACACACATATATATTAATATATATACACACACATGAATAAATATATATATGCACACATATAAGCTTATAAGGAAGAATTTTCAAAATAATGAGACCTTTATATAATGGCTTTGTAAGCTTTTTAATTTCTAAGTATATTGCACTAAAAAAATATATTTTCTGCTTTTAGTTATCCTTTTCAGGGAAAATTAAACTAGAATACTTTAGGATAAGCTAAATAAGTTTCCCTTGAGTTGATGAATTTGTGTTAAGCAACAAAAATACTCTGTGAAACATTTACTACTCATTAAATATATTATAGGAGATATAATAAGTAGTTGTCATAGCAGGAGTATACAGAGTTCTTGGTAAGAAGAACCCTGTGATGTAGGAATTATTATTTCTACTTATTACATTAAAAAATGATGCTCAGAGGTTTTAAATACTTTAAGATCAAACAACTTCTAAGTGTTGGAGCCAAAATTTTAAGTACTAGGTGTTTCCTAAGTTTATACTCTTTGCAAGTACTTTACACCGCCCGCTAACTTTAGATAACATCAGGTCTTATAAGACACATTATAATAGAAATAGATGAATATTGTCATAACCTTAAAAAGCTGAGTTTATAAGATCCTCACATATTAAAAAGCTAAAAATTATTTTCATAATTTAAAAACATTCTCTCCATTTGAGATTCATATATCATAATCTATAACATGGGCATTATTATAATACATATTTATAAGGGTTTACTGCTTCTATGGACTGAATGTTTGTATTCCCTCAAAATTTATATGTTGAAATCCTAACCCCAATGAGATGGTATTGAGAGGTGGAGCTTATGGGAAGCAATTAGGCCACGATGCTGATGCTAGAAGCTCCATGGATGGGATTAGTGTCCTTATAAGGGACATGAGAGCTTGCTCTCATTTTGAGCTCTCCATTAAAAGAGGACAAAGCAAGAAGATAGCCATCTGCAAAGCAGGAAGCAGGCCCTCACCAGATACCATATCTCCCGGCACCTTGATCTGGGACCTCTGAGCCTCCAGAACTGTGAGAAATAAATGTTTGTTGTTTAAGCTTTCCAGTCTATAGTATTTCCTTAATGCAGCCTGACTAAGAGAACTGACCTTCAAGAAATTTCATATATTCTGTGTTACCTGATTCTAGGATAAGGAATATTATTATCAGGCTTGTGATTTTCTTAGTAAATATGAGTCCTTTTGAATTTAAGTACTTTTTAGTATTTGCACACCAGAGTAATCTTTTGCATGGGAATTGCCATGACTTAATAATGAATGATTCCAACGAATTTTTTTTCAAGGAATATACTTAGATATAACGGAGTTAGCCAAGCAATTTCAAAGAATGGAAGTGGCAGAAAAATTAAAAACAAAAAAACTTATGAAACTATTGTGCTGGCTTACAAACAGGGCAAAGGTGTGCATCGGATAGAGAATAACTGTGAAAAGTGCCACTAAGAACCACTGCTGGTTAGATTCAATTCTGACATATTAACTAAGCCAGATTCACAGTGAAAATAAAACATATAAACATCAAACTGGAATACTGATATCAAATAGTGAAATTATGCTAATCATTTGATTACTTTTAGTCTAAAATAAAAACAATCACATATTAATGTGTTGTCTGTAATATGTTTTAAAGCAAAAAGAATTTTTTTTTTTTTTAATTCAGGTAAGTCTGTAAGAAATACTCTTGTTGATAAATCTGAAATGACAAGATTGGAAAAACGTACCACAATAACCAGCATAGATTTTAATATTTTATTATTGTGCAGTTATGGTAACATACTCAGTCCTTAATTTCCCTATAAAATTTCCCTATAAAATTCCATCAGTCATGGAATTAACATGTATGCACTTTTGCTACAATCCTTTTTTTTAAAAAAAAAAAAAAAACCTGTTCAAAGCTATATAATCATATCTCTAGCTACAGGTATGTGCATATGTGTAATATGCACATTGTCTTCATATATGTGCACTGAATGACTTTTATGTGACTTAGTTCAAAACAAACTTGTTGAAACAGTAATTTGTTTAAAATAGGTCAAGTGGTTAATTTTTACTTCTTAAACTTCAGCTTTTGATGTCCATTTTACCTTACCACAAAAAACTGATAAAATGATACAATGAGTACTAGCCACACATTAATACAATTATGATGAAAATATTATAAGAATGCTAAGAATATACTGCTGCAGTTCTCAATCAGCTTTATTTTATTTATTCAGCAATGTTTTTAAATTTTTATTTTATGTTATTTATATTTAAAAAGAACTGATGAGAGATTTGGATGAAGAAAAAATTTCAAAATGATTGAAAGAGATTTTATGACTAATTTTATGTGTCAACTTGCCTAAGCTATGATGCCCATTTGTTTGGTCAGACATTGGTCCTTAGAAGCTATTTTTTGGATGTGATGAATAATTTAATCAGTAGACACTGAGTAAAACATGCTAACCTGCATAATGTGAACAAGCCTCATCCCATCACTTAAAGGCTTTAAGAGCAAAGACTGAGGTTTCCGGAAGAAGGAGGAATTTTCTTCAAGATTGCAACATAAAAACCCAGCCTGAGCTTCTACCCTACTGCCCTGTGAAATTTAGGCTCAAGACTGAAACAGCAATACCCTAGTTCTCGGCATCCAGGCCTGTTTTAAAATTTTCAAACTTGTCAGCTCCCACAACCGTGGGAGCCAATTCTCTCTCCCTCCCTCCCTCCCTCCCTTTATACACACATGCACACACACACCTATAGGCACATATGTGTGCCCATATACGTACATATATGTGTATATATATAGGCACATACGTATTATTTGAAATAGTATGCTTATATTTAATTCTAAAATAAAGACAGAAAACTTCAAACTTGGTATAGGTAACTGGTAATTTCTCATCTTCTATTTTAACATTCCAACAATTTTGTCTATTTATTTTAGGAACACTCTGACATAACACTGCTCCTTTAATGTGACAAATCATTATGACAAAGTTAAAGTAAACCTCTCTGAGAGAAAAATAATAAAAAAAATTTATGTTTAAAACTTCACTTTCTACTAATTTTTGTTTTCATTAATTTGTTGCTTTGAACTTATAAGTTTTTATTGGAAATGACAGGCAGTAGTAAAATGCCAGTGCTAGATTGGACCTTATAAAAATATTTCTTCCAACTCCGTCATTTCACAGTGATTGTTGCTCTAAGGTCACACAAATAACAAAATAGCAGGATGAAGTTTATTTCTCTGATTCCCACTAAGGGGCTACATTGACATTTTAAGTGAAGAAAGACAATTATACATTATGCCAAATACACAGCAAGCATGGGAGTATTGTTAAATAATTGAGGAAGAGGATAAATAAGGACTCCTTTTGCTCCACTGTATTTTCAACTCACATAATAATAATTCAGATACCTTTGCAACGAATATAAAGGTGAATTTGATAATATTTAGAAGATTTGGAACAACACAATGTACAATAAATTTATACTTCATTCTAAGTTTTGGCTTAAATGTCTTGCCTATAGTAAAATGATTTCTCAAGTCAATTTAAAAATATAAAACAAAATATGGATCTTAGTAATATACAAATATAATATTCATCATATCAGAACCCAGGACTGATATGTAGACCAAATATGATGAAATAAGAGTAAAGGAGAGAGAAAATTAGGAGATTGAAAAGAGAAAAGAGAGTGGTGATAATAGGGAAAGTGGAGAAAGAAAACACAAACAGATGCTTTATATGTTTGTGTGTGTGCATTTATATATTTACATATACTACACTTATATGTTTCCATATGTGTGTATATGTATATACTATAATATATACATATACACACACATATATATTATACATGCTATTATGGACAAAGAATGAAAAAGAAGAAAGTATAGAAACAATGGAGAGTGTCTTAGCACAAAAAAGAAACATTGTCACCATATATGGTATTTTAAATTTATTTTTTAAGAGTAAAAAATAATAAACTACAAAATTTAATAGAGCTAAACATGATTACAAACATTTATCGAAGATAGAACAGAATGCATTAAACAGTTTAAAAGGATACCATATTCCTAAAACTATTCTTCTTTGGACTAGAATTGGTTCACTGAAGGCAATAAATTAAGAATTTAATGCCATAATTCATATACCACATTAGGTTTTGGGGGTTTTTTTCATCCTAATAGATTTAGGGGGTTCAAGTGCAGCTTTGTTTTATGAATATATTGTCCAGTAGTAAAATCTGGGCTTTTAGTATATATATCTCCTGAATAGTGTACATTGTACTTATTAGGTAATTTTTCATCTGCCATCCCCCTGCCACCCTCCCAACTTTGGAATCTCCAGTACTATTATTCCACTCTGTACGACCATGTATACCCGTAGCTTAGCTCCCATTTACAAGTGAAAATATGCAGTATTTGATTTTTCATTCCTGACTGACTTCACTTAGGATAATGGACTCTAGTTCTATCCATGTTGCTGGAAAAGATATTACCTTATCCCTTTTTATAACTGAGTTGTAGCCCATGGTGTGTATGTATGTGTGTGTGTCCACATGCACACATGGGATACAACTCAGTTATAAAAAGGAATAACTATATATAGGTATGCACATACACACATACATATATGTATATCTACATGCATATGTACATACACACACACATTTTCTTTATCCATTCATCTGTTGATGGATATTGATTCCATATCTTTGCAATTGTGAATTGTTTCGTGGTAAACATATGGCTGCAGCATCTTTGTGATATAATGACTTCTTTTTCTTTTGGGTATATATCCAGTAGTGGGATTGAATTGTAGATCTACTTTTAGTTCTTTGGAAATGTCCATACCACTATCCATAGAGGTTGCACTAATTTACATTCCTACCAAAAGTGTATAAGTGTTCTCTTTTTAGCCCATCTGTGCCAACATCTATTGTTTTTTGACTTTTTAATAATGGCCATTCTGACTAGAGTAAGGTGGTATCTCATTGTGGTTTTAATTTGCATTTCTTTGATGATAGTGGTGTTGAACATTTTTTCACATGCTCATTGGTAATCTGCATATCTTTTGAAAAAATATATGTTCATGTTGTTTGCCTGCTTTTTAATGGGTACTTGTTTTTTCTTGCTGAGTTGTTTGATTTACTTATAGATTCACATATTAGCTTTTTGTCAGATGTGTAGTTTGCAAATATTTTCTCCCATTCTATATGTTGTCTATTTACTCTGTTTATTATTTATTTATTTTGCTGTGCAGAGGCTTGTTAGCTTAATTAAATCTCATTTGTGTATTTTTTGTTGTATTTGTTTTGGAGGTCTTAGTCATAAATTCTTTGCCTAAGCTAATGTCCAGAAAAGTTTTTCCTGGGTTTTCTTCTAGGATTTTTATGGTTTTAGATCTTACATTTAAGATTTTAATTCATCTTGAGTTAATCTTTGTATATGGTGAGAAAAAGAGGTCCAGTTTCATTCTTCTGCATATATGGCTATCCAATTTTGCCAGCACCATTTATTAAATAGGGTGTCCTTTCCCCAACGTATGCTTTTGTCTTCTTTGTTGAAGATCAGTTGGTTGTAGGTATATGGCTTTATTTCTAGGCTCTCTATTCTGTTCCATTGATCTATGTGTCTGCTTTGATACAGTACTGTGCTGTTTGGGTTACCATATAGCCTTGTAGTATAATTTGAAGTCAGGTATTATGATGCCTCCAGTTTTTTTTTTTTTTTTTTTTTTGCTTAGGATTGCTTTTGGCTATTCAAGCTTATTTTTGGTTCCCTGAGTTTTAGGATTATTTTTTCTAATTCTCTTAAAAAATGATGTTGATAACTTTGATAAGAATTATATTAAATCTAGGTATTTTATTTGTTTGTTTATTTGTTTATTTTTTGCAGCTAGTGTGGATAATACTGAGTTCTTGATTTGGTTCTCAGCTTTGCTGGTATTGAAGTATGGAAATGCTACTGACTTGTGTATGTTGATTTTGTATCCTGAGACTTTACTGAATTCGTTTATCAAATCTAAAAGTCTTTTGGAGGAGTCTTTGGGGTTTTCTAGGTATGGGATCATATCAGCAAACAGAGATAATCTGATTTCCTCTTTTCCAATTTGGATGCCTTTTATTTCTTTCTCTCGCCTTGCCATTTACAATCCCTCTCTCCACCACAATTCCTGCTACCAAACTGTATGATTTCAATATTCATGTCAACAAAACATTGATTCTCAATAGTTCCATATTCCCTAATATCTTCTACTGAAAGGATGATCATTCTCATTTCACCTAGCAATCCTCTCATAAGATTGTCATCTAGATCTTAGGATCACACAAAGACATTCTATCTCTGCAATTATAAACCTGCATGGCTCTCTTCCCGGCCTTGGCCTCCCATTCTTTCTTTCTCTTTCTTGACTAGTGCACCTACCTGTTGAACTAACTGAAGCCTTAGTAGTGTTTCACCAGGCTCTCTCCTCTAAGTAAACGACATGTCTTCTTGTCTCCCAATAACTGCCTCAATATTTAGATTTTTTCCTCAGATTTCTAACCTAGTCCTTGCCCTCATTTGCCCCAAATAATATATCTTCTATTTCAGTAGATTAAAAGGGCTAACAAACATTAACTCCTTCAACTTCTCAGAGACTGCCAGGCTACTTTATCTGTTTCTTTTTATATCTCCTTCTTGACTGCCTTGATATTAGAAAGAAGAAAGTCAGTTTTTCCTCAAGTTATCTGAGTTTTTATTTTATTCCCTCCATATTCTCAACTCCATCAAATATATCCTATCTCCCTTATGTCATTTATCTTTCCCTCCACTCTACTTCATCATCTGCAAAATGGGACTTGTGCATATTTAATAAATTATGTGGAATCCTATATGTAAAGCACTCGACTCAGTGCATAGTATATAATAAATGCTATGAAATGTTATCTTTTATCATTGTTAGCAGAGTAATAGTGTTAATATAATTTTTATATGCAGGATAAGGTCTCTTACATGTAAACACAAACAAATAAAATCATTATGATATATCCTACTACCTCTTCCCTTCAATCCTACTCTTTTTCTTCTTGATATCTTGTATTGAGTTCTTACCATGTTGATCATCATTCTAAACCTTTATGTAGTTGTAAGATTAAATAACAAAATCCTTATAATGGGCTTAACATTTTTTGAGGCAAATAGCAAGTAATTGATTAAATGTTAGTAAAAGTAGTTGTGATGATTAGATAAGATAAAAACAACTCTATAGATTAGATATCATTATTGCCCTTTGATAAGAGGCTAAGCAATTGGCCTAAGGTCATAAAATTAGTAAAAAGGTCAAGATGGATACTTAAGTTTAGACTAACTCATTTACAGTTTCTTTAACAATCCCTACCCTTGGAAGCTTTCCACTAATTCCCTGATTTTTTTTAAAGATAGCCTCTTTCCATGTACCAACCCATGTAAAGTTTACAATGCTGTCAGTGACAACCATCTCTCTCCAAATTCCTCCCTAGTATCTCATATCCCTACTATACCACTTGTCCATAGCAATTAAGAGCTGATCTTCCTGAGCTCTGACTTTGTGTCAGTCATTGAACAATAACTATATATGCCCCTCATTGATATCACCCTTACCACACCCCTATAAGGCAGGCATTATGTCCATTTGCAAATGAGCAATATTGTTCGCATGAGGTTCATAAAGTTACATTATTTGGATTATACAGTGACACCACTTATATAATTGATAAAGTATAGATCCAGAATAAGAACCCAGCAGCTTGGCTCATGTTTGTATTCACAATAATGATGCTCTAATGCTGTTAGTGCCCAGGGTATGTGCCCAAAATTGATGCCAAATACATGCTTGTGGAATACACATTTTTTGCTAAAGAATTATTATAACAACCAACTAATTGCAATGTTAATGAAAATCTTTGAAATACTGAAAAATAACTTTTTTCTCTCCAGTTCTGGTGTTTTAAATACCCCTCCCCCCCAAAAAGTTCCCAATTGTCATGTTCACTTTGAAGCTAACAAATCTGCCTTTATGTCCTTAACATATACCTATCCCTATTAAAAGAAAAAAAAAAAAAAAGAACATAAGCAAATAGACTCTATCATGGAAATTGCCTAGCACTGTGTAGTTAAAGAAATCCAGACATTTTTCATGTGACTATAATGAGGTAGAGATTTTTTACTAATCTAATATCTGGCAGTATTCCTCCTAAGGAGATCACTCTTTTAAAAATACATTTCTAAGAGTTCAGGGTGAAGATAAAGTTACTAGGACTAGAGGGAGGGTCTATCAGGCCTTGGAGGAAGGTGATGTTGTTTTTCGTAAGTGAGGAGTTGGTGGTAGATGGAGGAAGAGATTTGTTGTATGGTTCCTGAAAGGAAGAAGAAGGAAGAATGCAGGGAGAAAAAGCACTGGGAAGACATAGAACATAGAATGATAGAGACATAGCATACCCTGAGGGAACACAAGAAACTAACATCAGTGATTCCTCTGGGTCCAGGTAAAGTTGTTTTCATTGCTGTGATGCAAACTCAGCCTCCATCATACCTAGACAACTTTCAATAAAGTCTTCTGTGCTCATGGAGGCTTGCTTGGTGGTTATGGAGCTATGGTGTGAAACCAAATGACACCATGCTTCAAGACTGGGATTACATAGTGACAGAGAAAGAAGAGTAGAAGCCCAGGAGGTAGAGGACTTTATAAACTAGGGTAATTTTCAGAAACCCTAAGGGAGGTCTTTGTACTTTAACAGAGTGTTAAAATGACATACCTAATTTTGATTCAGGAGATCTTGGACTTAGACCCAAGGATCTGTAATTTTTTAAAGATCACAAGGGATTAGGATTTGTAACTGGAGATAAGAACCACAATATGGCTTCAGAGCTACGAGTACAAAAGGAAGCCTCTCCAGCAACACTTCCTGAGGACATACTCTGATTGCAACAGAGCAGATAACTGTCTTTGCAGTCTTTAGGCAAGGTTGAGATCTGAAGGCATCAACAGGAAAAATTAGAGTTGGCACAGAATACTGTTTAATAAAGTACAGAGATATGAAAAATCCAAACAGAATTAGAAATAAGCACATATATAGTGAACGTCGGGAAAAAACTATACCATGCTAACTACCTTGTCATGCATACTAAGAGTGGAGTCATTTCATCTTGTTTTATCTATCAGTTGTAGTCAAAATTACCAATATATTGTGATTAATTCCTGTTTTAGCACACCACCACAGGTTTACCTTATAAGAGAAGGTATGTGGTAGACAAAGCTAAAAGGACAAGGAATTACTGTGGTGAGAAAATTCAGAAGCAACAGTTTATTTAAGTGACTTTTATTATAAAGTTATACAGAATATGTGTGATCTATGTCTATATGTCTTTTAAGTAAAATAAAACACATATTCAATTGGAAAGGAAATCATGAAACAGAAAAGAAAACCTAAAATCTCTCTTAAAAGGCCAGTGCAGTTATTGACAAACTATATAATAGCTGTTTTATTTCAGGTATATTTTTCATTCTCTTCTAGGCTACAGTACAGAAACTATACTTTTGGTTTTCTATATATAATCTCTCATTCCTCTTTCTAATTTTCATCCATTCCAACACCCTCTCCTTACTATTATTTTTTAAAGAGTGGAACCTCAAAAATGTGTGCTCACTAAATAAATTAGTTTTCTGACAATAGTTTATAATAGTCAGGCTCACAGTGTCTACTGAGTATATATATAACATATATATATGTGTAGTTTGTGTGTGTATATATAGTATGTATATATATGTGTATATATATTTTTTCTCATTCTCCCAGTCAGAAATCCTCCCCTCCCTCATCTAAACTTGCCAAGCCTACTCTTTCTTGACAACTTCAAGACTTACCTTTGATCATGCCAATCTTTAGTAACTATATCTTCCTCTGAACTTCTGTAATATACTTTATTTGCGCTTACAATCTTATATCTATTCTTACTTCCCAAAGAGGCTGTAAGTTAGTAGTGAGCAAATATGCTTTATACATTTTACTATCTCCAAGTCTAATAGGTGCTGCAAAATGTGTACTGGTATATTACAATTATTTATAACTGGTCTTAGAAAAGGAAAGTAAATATTTGTTTATTCAAAGTTTATTTTTCCTTCCATGCCACAGCATATACTTAAAAATCTTCATTCTATTAGATGATTTCTGTTTAATTTGAAGTAATCTTTCAATAAAAACAAGATCAAAATCAAAGAATCTAAAACTTTTGAAGATGATTAAGGATATTTAGTCCAATGTGTTCATTTAGAAAGGAAACAACAACAACAAACTGAGACTCAGAAAAGTCAAATCTCTTTGCTGAATTCACGATTTATCAAGTTTCAGGGCCAACATAAGAAATAAATGGAGTCTTGATTTCCTAATTTTAGCTCAGCTACTACAGCTAGTATCTTAACTCTCCTATGCTGCATTCTATTCTCCTGACGATATGAACTGTGCTGGCTTTGTTTATCACTCTGTTCCCAGCACTGAGTCACACAAAATCTGCCACAGAGAAGGCATTTAACAATTCTTTGTTGCATGAATACTATACCATATGAAACAGAATTTTACTCCCACAGAGGGTACTATTCAAAAGCATTGTTTTACAGATCTCAGTCTCACATTGCAAACATTGCTACTCATGGAGAGAAAAAAGAAAAGGCACAGTTAATTTTATAACTTGGAGTTTTCAAACTATATCACACTGTCCTTCCTCAGTGAATTGCCATTAAGATCACAAGTTACTTGCCTTCTTTTTCCCAACATACTCATGGACATATGGCATTATGTCTTTGCCTGAAACTTTGCTTTGAGGAAATTTATGAGAACACAAGTTTTAAGTAGTAAAATACCATATAGAATGTAAATATTGTTGTTTGGTATTGTTATCATTGGGAATGGGCAATCACAGACATCAACTTAAAATATATACACTATTTCTAAGAATGTAGAGGTCATAAAAGGGTTCAAAGTCTAAAGAAGGATAAAGATAAAAATTCAGATGAATGTCTTTTGTTCTTTTTGGTAGATGCCCAGTAATGAGATTGCTGGATCAAATGGTAGTTTTATTTGTATCTCTTTGAGTTATCTCCATATTACTTTCCACAGAGGTGGTACTAGTTTGCAGTCCCACCAGCAGTGGATTAATAAAATGTGGATTTCATGGATTTATACTCAGCCACAAAAAACAATGGTGATTTAGCACTTCTTGTATTATCCTGGATAGAGCTGGAGCCCATTTTACTAAGTATCACTAAAATGTAATAACAAGCACCACATGTACTCACCATCAAATTGGTATTAACTGATCAACACTTAAGTGCACATATAGCACATATAGTCATCAGTTGTCTGGCAGTTAGGAGTGGAGAGGGGGGATGGGTACATACACAACTAATGGGTGCAATGTGTACTGTCTGGGGATACTCTTAAAGCTCTCAGTTAGATGGGGTAAAGGCAATATATGTAACCTAAACATTTGTACCCCCATAATATGCTGAAATAAAAAAAAAAGAAAAAAGAAAAAAAAAGAAAAGAAAAAATTCTGGAAAATTAACTTGAATTAATATTAAACTTGCTAATCTAGTATGAGGAATCCAAGCTTAATTAGCTCAGCTCCTCATTATGGTTAGTGCTCAAGAATGATATTCCTTAAAATACAATGCATTGTGTATTAACCCCATGCCTTGAGTTTCCGATTCCAATTCACTGTACATAGCACCACCATTTGGATAGTCTTAAAAACATCCTTTTGAATTCATCACCCTTTAACTGTTCCTTAATAACTCTAACAGTCTAATACCCTATACAGTCTGAGCCTTAATTTTCTTTCCTTTCTTTTTTAATTCTTTGTGACAAGGTCTTCCTCTGTTGCCCAGGCTAGAGTGTAGTTGGTGTCATCAGAGCTCACTGCAACCTCAAACTCCCAGACTCAAGCCTCCTGAGTAGCTGGGATGACAGGTGCATGTGCCACCACGCCCAGCTAATGTTTCTATTTTTTGTAGAGACAGGCTCTCACTCTGTTGCTCAAGCTGGTCTCAAACTCCTCACCTCAAGTGATACCCCCGCCTCAGCCTCCCAAAGTTGATTTTCTAATTAAACTTCCTACTATTCCTCCTCAGTGAATCCTTTGCTTGAGTATTTTAAACATAGCTGGGCTTTTCCTCTTGTACAATGGTACTTACGCTGCCTCTGAGTCCTAGAGTATTTTCCCCTCTTCTACCTTCTCATCAAAGTCCTATCTTCTTTAACATTCAGCTGCTCAGCTTTCTGAAGTCTTTGACTATAATTAGAGATGTTTTTGTTTGTTTGTTTTACTTCTGCACTTTCTGTCTGGGTCACTCATCTGGAAATCAATATATTCTTCTTAAATCGTTTGTTCATTTATTTGCTTATTTGCTTTACAAAATGTTCTTTCTCCCTTAACACAGAATCCCCTTCTGGACCCAGTCTGGTATAGTACTTGATGTACAGGCCCTCGATGTTGGTTGCTGATTTTGTCAGGTGTTAAAGGGCAGGAAAGAAAACTTGTTCATTTTGACTACTAGTCACAGGGGAGGAGGAGTGTATGCCAGCCAGGAAAAAGCTAGAGTTTTTACTAACATGTTTTGTCAGGATGCTCTCTGACACTCATGCTCCCACCTCCCAGAGAGCCCAGGAAATCCAGCACACACGGGACATTTCTCTCAACTGCTGGGTAGCTGGGAACAGCAGCTGTGGTTGCTAAGCAGTTGCCCAGGGCAGTCTGGCCACCCTTGAGAACCAAGAAAGGGGAGGAAATAAAGAGTTTTCCTAGCCATGCAAGCAATCACTTGAACGTTAAAAGAAAGCTAGTCTTGTTATGTTCACAGTAAATTTCCTCAATTAGAAATGTTACAACAAATTTGTCTGATGTTAATGGAAAGCATACTTATACACATATTCATAAAGTGAACATGCATCAAAGACTTTTTAAAGAGTGTTCTTTGACATCATAATTTGGGTTTGTAACATAAAGAAAACAAATAGTGTTTAATCAACTAAGTAAGCTTTAGGGACTTTTAAAGTATGTTGACTGATAATGATGTATTTCTTTTCTAAGAAAAAATGGATTTTTTAATGGGCATAAACATTTTAATCCCTACTTGGATATTAAGCCAATCGAATTCTCCAAGAGGCATAAGAAAATGTCCAATTGATTTTTTGTTTTTAATAAGATGCTATATAGGTTATATATCTTAATACATTTTCTAAGTATCCTAGAGCAGAGATACTTAAACCTAGGGTCCATAGGGTTCACAGATCCCTTAGATCCACAGAATGACTTCAGAGGATCTCTGAACAACCTGAAATTATATGCAAAATTTGTGAATATGTTTATAGAGAAAGAGTTTATAGGTTTTAACAGATTCTCAAAGGGGTCTGTGACCTAAATAAAATTATAGCTTCTTTTTTTTTTTTTTATTGTTTCACTTCAACTCACTTCCATGCAACAACTACTTCTTAAAGACTATTTGAATCATAGTCCTCGGCTATAGATACTAACAAGAGTAGGTATTTGTAATTAAGGTATAGATACAAAACAGGGCTTAGCCATTTTCAGGTTATGCATTTCACCAAGCTTGATCCAAAACTCACTTCACAACTATGCATGTAGATGTTAACTTAATCTTCTTGCTGTCTTTTCTATGGTTATTAGGTTGAATTATATGAAATTGCTATTTTTATTAATAAAAAAAGGTCAAATATTGGCAAATACATTCAACATATTGTAATACATTTCCAGCTTTTGGGCACATGCTGCTTATAGAGAATATTTTGTATACTAAAAGTGGTACACAGTTATTATACAAAGGCTTAAAATCGGCAAGAAGACTTTATGGTCCCCATAGGTAGGCATCCCAGCAGCAGAAATCGGATTTGAAAGGATATTATTTTCACATGGTAGGGCCAATCTAAAAACTGAAGATAAATGCAGCCAACCTTCTTTAAATCATGTTTACAGACAAATCAATAATTGAAACAGAAAGTTATCAATAAACACCAGGAATTATTACAGTAATAATAATTACCCTCTCAATCTTTTGAGGTACAATGAGATAAATAACTTTTCCAACATTATTCAATTACCTAAATTAGTTGGTCATCTCTTAGGTAAATAAGAAGTCCTCTATACCTATCCCTTTCATTGAAGGGCTAGGAAAGCTAAGTGAGACAAGAAAAAGGTGGGAAAAAAATCTCTACATTAAATGGATTGTCAGGACCTTGGCACATAGTAAGTGTTCAATAAATACTTGTTTGAATGTTGAATGTTTTTTGCGTAAAAGCTATACAGATCTGCATAATTTTTTTCAAAAAACTACTAATATAAATGCTAGATGTGACAAAATCCACAGACAGGTTACAAACAGACTTTTTTGTGATACTTACCTCAGCAGAGTTGTGATACTGTATGAAGGTTGCTGAAATGGCATGGCTGAAGGGGTCTCCTGCCTTGGTTACCATGTCCTGCCTCACAAGAAGAGCCAGATCCACTAACTAGAAGATCAGAGCAATGAAATAAAGTCACACAGCTGGAAATAACCATGAATACCTCTGAAGCAATACATTGTTTCATTTGTTTGTTTGTTTTGAGACAGGGTCATGCTCTGTTGTCTGGGCTAGAATGCAGTGGCATTATCATGGCTCACTGCAACCTCAAACACCTGGGCTCAAGAGAACCCTCTGCTGCAGCCTCTCGAGTAGCTGGGACTACAGCTGTGCACCACCATGCCCAGCTAAGTTTTGTACTTTTTGTAGAGATAAGGTCTTGCTCTGTTGTTCAGGCTGGTCTTGAACTCCTGCCTGAAGCTATCCTCCTGCCTTGGCCTCCCAAAGTGCTGGGATTACAGGTGCAAGCCATCATGCCTAGCCTTAAGCAATACATTGTAAACGTGACTGATAATACTTTTTGACTAAAAATCTGTATTGTGGACATGAGCATACACTTTCATTGACTGGTGAATGGACCTATCTGAATACAAATGATACTATTCTGAACTTCTAGGGAAGTAGCCCTCAAAATTTATTTAATAATCACTAGTACACATTTCTAGGGCCTAAGCCCAGATATTCTAATTCAGTAGGTCTGCTCTAAAAGCATAGTCTAGGACTGTGGTCCCCAACCCCCGGTCTGTGGTCCATTAGGGACTGGGCTGCAGAGCTCTGTCTCTCCCATGGAAAAATTGTCTTCCAAGAGACATACGAAAGGCGAGGGCACATAGTAGGAGGCAAGAAAGTGAAGCTTCATCTGTATTTACAGCTGCTCCCCTTCGCTTGCATCGTCACCTGAGTTCTGCCTCCACTCCCCACCCTATTCCTGGGGAAAAATTGTCTTCCATGAAACTGGTCTCTGGTGCCAAAAAGATTGGGAACTGCTGGTTTAGGAATTTGCATTTTAAACAAGAACCAAGGAGATTCTGATGACTGTGGTCTAAAGACCACACTTTGAGAAACTCTGTTAAAGGGCAGTGATTCTAGACTTCGAATCTGGTAAGCACTCAGATCATCTCACATACCTAGGAAGGTTTTTTTCAAAGCTCAAAAATAGTCTCCAAACAAGGCAGGTGTGGACTTTGCATTCAATGCCAAGAAAGAGTAGGCAGGGATTCCATTTCTGGTTACCATAAGGCTACAAGAAACAGTCTTTTTTATCCTAACACCTGCCAGAGCTGAGGATGTAAAGAAATACAATTGAACTAAATTCTAGAAAATGATAAAACTGTCACAGGAGAGAACTCATGGCTATCATTCCTGGTAGAGCAGCAGATAGAAGAACTGATCATGGATACAGATAAGGAAAAACAAGCCATGTGTGGCCTGATGTGACAGATTAGAATTCTTACCTGTGCCACAGTTTCATATGCTAAATATGCCAGAATTTCCATAGCGACAACATTGGGTTTTATCTCCATACTGCTGCAGTCCAACCAGTCTCGAAATTTGGAAGCTTTTTTAGCTGCCATTAAAAAAACAAGTGTAGAAAATTTAATTTTTATAGTGTATTAATACTGCACATTACTATCAAAAAATGAAAAATATGACTACTCAGAATTACACACAAAAAATAATGTATATGAAATGCAATGTTTTTGAACTTTATTAATGTCACGATATTCTGGCCCATAGCCCCAAGAAATCCAAGTTTTAACCCTTAGGTACAAAGCAACACAATGGTTGTTTTCAAGAAATCCCTTACGCATTTGGGTCTTTTATTTTGTAATTATGTTATATGACATAGTATACCAAACCACTTAAGGTTTAACACTTCTCATACTGTTTCAGAGTAAGTTACCATTGGCCATAGCTTATGTTATAACAATAGTTGGAAGATGTACTTGCTTGATGTAACTTTAATTTACTCTTATGGAAAGAAAATCCTACAAGAAGCGACCTGTGATAAAAAAAGGAACATACAGAAACCATATTTTTAATACTCTCCAAAATATGTTTATTATTAGAATAGGCTCAAAGCTGTGAATTTAAAATTAATTGATATCTGGCCTGATCTAAGCATGTGATTACATTTCCTGATTACAAAGATGTGTAGATTCTTAAGCCCGACTCTCAAAACTGTTCAGACTGATTCCAACCTGCCTTTGTAACACTTTTCTATTAAACCATCACCTGGCCTTGAGTGTAATCTTCTGTGCTCACTCCTGCTCCTCTCCTTCCACGTAATGCTCTCCCATCACTCTTCTTCCTTCATATGAATCCTCACCATACAGGCCAAAGGTATACTTTCCCCACTCTAACCATTTATTGAACACTTACATCATCAGATAGCCTTTTGTGACTACTTAAAATTTCTCCTCATGTCTCTGTATACCTAACAGTACCAAGAATATACAGAATCAAGCACATATGGAATCTTTAAATATCTTTAAACTGCCACAGTGTTAAGCAGAGTCTAATTTGATATAGGGCATTCATTAGACATTATTAATTTAACTAGTAACCTGGAGAGAAAAGATTGATAAAGATTTTATCAAATCTATAAGATTATCTTTTTTTAAATAAAAATCCACTGATTATTCTTTTGATTAATCTGGTCCCAGAGGTCTATAAAACACTTAACAATAACTCAAAGCATGATGTTTTGATCCTTCTAGATAGAATCTTCATGGATTCCACATACATAAGAGTTTTCTTTTAAATAAATCACCGAAGACATTAAGTCCTGCTATCAAAGCACATATCCAAAGCTGTCAAATGTGGCAGAATTATGATAATCCCCCTTAGAGCTATCTCCCCAAAGTAACCAATCTTCCAAATACTATCTGACATGCGACATTCCATCTAAATAGTAAGCTGCAATAGCTCACAAACACTTGTTTAACATCTGTGGAATACTTCTGAAGTTAAAGTTAACGGGCAGCAATTTGGCAAGATCAATAAAATGTACCTTATTCACTTCTCTTGACAGACCATTAGGACAGAAACAGATATTTTGTGATTATGCTCTGAACAATTTATTTTAAAAGTGAGGGAAAGGGTCATTATTAGTATTCAGTCAGACCTATCCACATAAACAACATTATTTAGTAGCTTCATCACGAGACTGTAAGGACTGAGAATGAAGGGACAAGGATCATGCATCCACCATTGCATCCTCAGCACCTAGAACAGTGCCTGGTATTAGCAGACCCACAAGAAATACTTCCAGAAGAAATGACTGAATGAATGGATGAAAGAAAAAAATATTTCTTTAATAAAAGGGTAGGGTCCAAACTTTCCTATGCATCAAAAAAGACGCACAGAGGTTCCATAAACCACTTGGGTTATTGCTATTCCACCAACAGGTGAAGATTCTCTGAGCTAATTCCCTCCTTGTCACCTAGAGAAGGATTGCTTCAGAGACTGACCCTTCCAGTGCATTGTTGGTTCCAGCAAAAGAGGCATAGATACCCTTAGTTATGACAGTTTGTTTTCATCAAGAGGTGAGGTGCCTCACAATGAATGAGTTCCTTCTCCTTTGCCCCTCTTCCCAGCATATCAGCAAAAAGGGTATTCTGGAAATTGATTAACAATGTAAACAGAATCCTAAACAATGACCAAAAGTTCCTAGGATTATCAGCTTTCTGAAACTACCTGGGTTTTCAGCGTGTGCTAGACTTAAAATAACTTTACATAATAACTTCATACGGAAATTTAAGATTAGTTAATTTCACACACTTTTTATTCTTATCAATGCACTAACAAAATTTAAATTTCTTACACTATTCCATTCTCTCATTCCTGCATACTATTTCACTTCTACCCCATCCCTGTCACCAGTCTTTCTATTCCTGATCCTTCCCTCAGGGTTCTCTGTAATGCTCATTCTACTCTGAAGAAATTCCTCTGCGACCTCAACCTCTTCAAAATCACTCCTTTATATTAAATGAAAATAGCTTTTCTTGGAGAGCATGGTTTTCCTTGGAACGTTCCACAGTGGGGACTCCTTACTCCCTTTCTTCTACACATATTTATGAGCAGCTACTGTTTGCCAGCCTGTTCATTTTGCCAGATAGCAGAGGACCTGTAGGCAGTATCTTCATTCTCTTAGATACTCCCACAGGAAAAATACAAAACAACAAGCAGACTGACAGCACACTTCTACCAACAGAGTCCAAAAGACAATGGAATTATATTTTAACAAATAACTATAAGCCTGTAATTTCCTACCCCACTAAACAATCATTTAAGTATGGGGGCAAAATAAAGCCATTTTAAGACAAAAATGAGTGCTTTAAGGCCTTACAGAGCCTCAGGAAAAATAAGATTAGGCCAAGAAGGAAAGTTTAAATACTTATCAATTTTAAAAATTTTAAGTCAGGGATATACAACAAAAATTAAAGATAGCATCTGAAATAATACACATAGAATACAGGCTATATAAACTAGTAGAGGGAAAAAAATGAAATGAAGAAAACCCAATCAATCTAAAAAAACATAGAAAATAAGGAGGAAAAGCAAATAAAAAAGCAAAGTAAATTTGCTTTTTTCACAAAATAAGCCTATACAAACCCAAATGTGTAGTAATTAAATACATATAAATTGAACTCATCAATTAAAATACACAGAGCCTCTGTGATTGATTAAAAAGAAAATCTAGATACTAGTTATTTATAAAAACCAAATATAAAATAAAAAATTGACAGTAAAAGATCAGAAACTAATTTACCAATTATAAATTTTAATATACATTATAATTAAAAAAAGTTTTGAGTCAATATTAATATCAGATTTAAAAAGACATTAAAGGAAATGACTGACTTATATAAATATAAAAACAAAAGATTAGTGAATTATATCAGTGTGCTAATATTATAGCTTACTCTCAGCCTATAAAGTTATAGGCTCATTTAAAATACACCAGAGTAATCCCAGTGACTGATAAGATCAAATATTTAAGATGACACTTAAGAAGATCACAATTCCTATATCCTGGTAATTTATTAGAAGGAGAAGAATAAAAAGAGCCTAACATTCTGACCACTGTAGGAATGATTTATGAATTTGTTGACCCACTTGGATTAAAGAATTCTCAACCACAGTATTTTGTCATATAAAACAGATTTTTCCACCAAGATTCCATAATAAAGCACCCATGGGCACCATATAAACAAGTATTTTAAAATGACCAAATCCTTCTCTTCTAAAGAAAAAAAATCAAGCATAATATATTGTTTATACTATAATTATTTCATATAGAAAGGGAAAATATCAATTTTTAATCTACTACAGTTTATTATTGAATTAAAAACAAAAAATGAACTAAAAATCAGATTTTCAAACAAAAGGCATATCATGAGGCTTTAAGCCTATTATTAATAGTTTTAGTGTAAAATAATATTTCTGTTCCTTTAAGTGAATTAAATTTAAAATATGATTTTAAAAATAGTTACATTGTACTAAATGTTCTTCATAAACTGGAGATTTATACTTATAAAGACTTGAATGCCATTTTTAAACCTAAAAATTACAATACAAAAACCTCTCATTTACTGAAATTGCCACGATCTGAAATGCCATTTACTTAATGCTTCACAGATGTATGATGCCAAGTTGTTAGTCAGATTGGAAAGCCTATTTAGTTAGAAAGAAAATCTTCCAAAACATATTTTCCTATATTTTACTGACATTTACATGGGACACTACTTGAAATGTGTCATTTATTTGCACTTTGTAATATATAAAGAAGCTCTCACTTTCTTTTTCCAAATCAAATATGCTGTTATTGTGATCACATAATAGCTTTTCATTTAAAGACACCATTGTTTCTATAATCCCTCAGACCAGGGTCATGTGCTACTTTGTCATATTTTTAACTGGACTTTTCATCACACTTTCTCTTTGACCTTTACCCCAAGAACCTTAGTCATCACTGATCTGTTGCTGTAAGGATATTTTGCTACATGATCCAGCTCATTATCACGAGTCTTTATGAACTTTTAATAAGCTGGTATGTAGTGATGTGAAAGTACTAATTTTACCACTAGGTTATTAGTGTTATGAGAACTTGTACTAATGAAGTTGGCTAATATTGAATGCATGCCACAGCAGGAAGTTAGACAAAAATGGAAGAGACTACTGATATATTCTTTTGTGGTAATACGAGCATGCATAAAGGAAAAGTTTGGTATCTATAATTAACACTGGGATATTTTGAATGTCATGACTGTACTACTAGAGTCCTTTATGAGTCAAATACAATAAGAAATACTAGTATAAATATGACTAGGAAACTGTAAAAGAAATTCAAATGGGAATATTAAGAAAAATGGAATTTGTCTGACTAAAAGTAATGTGAACATGACACTCTGTATTACTAATACCCTTTAAAACTTACTGAACGCTATTAATTGCAAAACAGCTGAATGTGGTAAAATCTTTCACAGGCTCCCCCACAATGCAAGTAGTTTCTATAACAGTTATAACTATGCAAATTATTAAATCCACCAATTGCTAAGAAACAGATTGTGCCACATTTTAGTATATCTATAATACACAATCTCTTATACATATAATTAAGTAAAGTTAAATGCTTACTTACAGAAACTTAATTGTCGACTTTCACAGAATTCTGCATATTGAGCTGAATCCATAATTCGAGTTTGTCTTTCAGCTCTCTAAGAGATAAAGACAAAGACACAAAATTATTTAAAGCAAGTAGACTATTATATGTGTTTTCACAGCTTTAATTTAGAATTGAAGTACTATTTTCCTTTCCTTACTATAGAACTGCAGTCCCCACCCCCAGGTCGTGGCCCGGTATCCGTCCATAGCCTGTTAGGAACTGGGCCACTTATCACCACGCACGGAAAAATTGTCTTCCGTGAAACTGGTCCCTGGTGCCAAAAAGACTGGGGACTGTGCTGCTCTAGAACAGTTTAGTAATACCATATAGCCTATGATACATAAAATTATGATCAGTAATAGTAGTTGTGAAGCTTGTTTCTTTTGGAAATAAAGTTTAAAATGTTCTTTTTTGCTCCTTTGTTATTGAAACTACAACCCAAGAACCTCACTTCTTAGATGGTGCACTTCAACATTTTCTTACTTGTACCACCTTTTCAAAGGAAAAGAAAATGGTGAAGGAATAATAAACCAAACAAAAACTATTATTAAACTGTTATTAACCATTATTGTCCATATGCTTTAAAGTTGTGATTTTTTAATGTTAAAGCGGGAGTTGGCAAACGGAATCCATATATTTCCCCTAAGTTAGAATATGGGGCCAGAGGTAACAAATCCATATTTCAGATTACAAAGAAAATAAAGAGAAAGGTAAACACAACACAGATCCTTTAATCTGAGTCCAGGTATGATTCACAGTGTGGTACAGTTTCATTCGTGGGGTTTTTGATTTAGTACAGCAGATGTTTGCTGCTTCACTGTCCCACAAGAGGTAGAATAATTATAATTCACTCGGAGTTTGGTGGGAAAGAATATGACCGCTTCCGCTTCCTTGGTAAGGGAAGCATTTTGAAATGAGACAGGCTGGTACTTCTTGGAATGAGTTTCTGGCCAGTAAAGAAAAAAATTCCCTGAGATTTTAAATTTTTTTCCTGCTTTGGAAGGACTTTCAGCAAGTTATCTTTATCACAGTTGTTGGAACATATAAATACCACCTCTTCAAACATCTGTGGATGTTTCTGTATTTTTAAAACTGAAATTATTCTTTTTTGTTTGATTTGGGTGGGTGGTCAATACCAATGGTAGGTCAGTTGATGGAATGAATGATGTTCTTACTACAGCTCAAGACAGAAAAAATAGACGGGGCAGTGGGAATTAAGGTAAAAATTACTACTGTGGTTCCTTCTAAGACCATTATTTTTTCCCTTCCTTGTCTTTCTCTCCCCTTTTTCTTTCCCATCCTCTCTCCCTTCTTTACTTCCTTATCTCCCACAGACCCACATACTCACAAATGTACATATGTGTAGACACAAACACAGACTTCTGTTGCTCATTTATCCTCTAGTTTCAAGTATCCTTTTTGAGCACAGACAAGCAAATATTTTCTCTATATAAATTATATATACACATATAAAGATAAAATATTTACATAGACATGTGTATAAAGATTAAAAATATATACATATAGGTGTATTATGTATGTGCATGTATATCCTCTTGTACATGTATCAGAAACACTATGTTATTAAGTGGATTTTTATTTACTTGGAAGTATTTTTTGATATATAAATGCATGAATTAGTTTTGGCCCTCTTTTAATGTATCTGACATATGACTCAATAAATGTTTGCTGATGGAAAATAGGAAGCAAAGAAGGGAGAATTTATTTATGTGTTTTGAACATTACAAATAAGTTACTAATGTATTTATTGAAAAAACCCTCTAAGATTGATAACACTGTATCATTTATATATATCTATGTATGCATGTCTGTCTGTATATATATCTATTTGTGTCTGACTATAGCAGGAACCTCTCATGTTTGGATTTCTAGCTCTTAGAAAAATATCTGACATGGTTAGGCCCGGTGGCTCACGTCTGTAATCTTAGCACTCTGGGAGGCCGAGGTGGGAGGATTGCTTAAGGTCAGGAGTTCAAAAAATATCTGACATATAGTAAATATGCAATAAACATTTGTGGAATGAACAAATGTTACCATTTTATTTTTTGAAATGAAATGCAATGCAACCAGCCCTTGATTATGTAATCATTCCTACATATCTTCTCTGTTATTCTACAACTATGCAGCTTCATCCACCCAATACATAGCTAGACAGAAAGGACTTAAGTAACTGTGGAAAAAGACAGAAAAGTTCCTAAAGGGATTGTTTGACAATCAAGATTTGGCTTTTGTATACATGCTTAAATAGTTGATGTATCTGCAGTGAGTGTTTCTAGAAGTGAGAGTTAGGAAAACTTATTCTCAGAGGTTAAGGCTGCCAGAGTTGCCAGCTGCAACTGTGAGGTGTTTAGCTAGTTGGCAGTCTCTTAACTGCAAAGCCTATCATTTTACTAAGATTTCAAAGATACTCAAACATCTGAAAGACTAAATTATTACAGCTAGCTTTATTCCTTTCAGACACCCTCTCCAGTACCTATTCTCTTTTCTTCATTAAGCATCTTAGTTTTTTTTTTTTTTAAATTCCTCCAGCATCTAAGAAGTAACCTTTGATCTGAGGAGCCTCAGGAAGCTGGCCATAGGGCATGCACAGGAAGCCATTTACTGAGTGCGCAGCACACAGGAAACACTCCGTGAAAAGCAGTTAACTCCACAGCAAAGGTTTATAGGTAATATGAAATCATGGCATATTAGAGCTAGAGTGTAACTTGAAGTTTATCTTGTTCAAAGCCCTTCATTTTAAAGATAAGGAAACGGAGGCTCAAAGAGAAGTGATTGGCCAAAGGTGACTATGTTAGAACTGAAGACCAGGACTACCAATCCCTGAGTCAGACTATTTTCATTATAAAAAGCTGTCTCCAACCTCTAGTAATACTTTACTCCAATGTTTTCCTTTGGGATCCTCTAAATTCCATAAATTGTCTTCCTAAAACTTATCATGCAGCCACTACAACTAACATGCCCAAACTATTCATAAGAAAAAGAAATTAATGAGGCCCTGAGTCAGCAAGGCAGGCACAACCTGGGGATAATCTAATACAGGATGTACAAACTGTAGTGTGTCTGGATAGTGCAAACATGTCACAGGTATGCAGAGATGCTCATTCCATTCAACTCTCTGGATGCTGGGCAAGGCAGAGGCAGCAAAACCCCTAGGCTGATATTTGGCTATAAGCTGCCTTGCTCATTTACGTTGGGAGGCCATAAAAATATTATCATTCTCTGTGTGTGCCATGACATGAAATATGTTGGGAAGCACTTGTAGTAATAATACTAATGTCATTAAATACTACATAACACAGTACATACATGTCATTCATAGCATGGTCAAGGGAGCTCACGAAATCAGATATTCTTTGAGCTATGTACACTGACTTACTTGAATCTGAGAATGGATGAGGATGATTCAGATATGCATACCATCTAATTTTTGTTTATTCCTCTTTCTTTGCCCTGAATTGTTTTAAAAAACCAAAAGAAAGAGACAAATTTTGGCCATAAGATCCAAATCATTCATCATTTGATTATTACATTCTTTCCTGTTCTTACACTATCATCTTAAATACTGAGAAAGGCAGTAATATCTAAGTTTCATGGACAATGTGTTCTTTAAAGATAGGAACCATGCTTCACTTCTAAAATCTCAGTATTGAGCCAATGCTTTGCTTAGATTTACCTGGACCCCAGTTAAGCACTGGCTGGCTAGCTGAATGAATGGATAAATGGATGGATCGATTGAGACAAAAGAAATGCATTTAAGCCCTTGTTGGCTACCTGATCTAAAACCAGAAACTGTAAGAACCGTAATCAAATTTTACGAGTCTCAGAGACAGCAGGCAGTTTTTAGGCCAAAAACCCATTCCAAAATCAAGACAACTGGCCAAATATTAAATAAGTTTGGCTCTTATTTTCTGTGCTGCCCTAATTCTACTTTCCCCTCTGCCTCTATTCAGATCACCCATTCCAGTCCATACTAAACTGTACACTGGCAGTCCTTTTCTATTTCTGGTACTGTAAGAAATCTCTGGAAAAAGAAGAAAGGGGAAATAAATTATCAGCCTCGTAAAACAAGATCAGAATAACGCCTACTCTTCACATAGAGCAGCACAATAACCTTTATGATGAAGTTTTTTTCCGAAGAAAATAATTTATTGTGTTATTTGTATATTTAGAATACACACAGGGATATCAGGCAAATCATGTATGCTTACAAATACAAACATACATATATAATATGATTATTGAAAACAACGTGGGATTGCGCAAATCTTTTTATTCTTAGACTATAGCTTACTATGAATGTACAATTAAATGTCTTATAAAATCATCTGAAGTTATTCCTAAGTAGTTATGTAATCAACTCCATACACAATTAGTTTCCTTTATGCTGCTTTATGATAAAGTTTTAATAGCTCAATTTTACAACTGAGGACACTGTGATTTAAAGAAGTTAAAGAAAAACTTTAAAAACATATAGCTAATAAAGTAGCAAAGCTAGAAGTAAAATTCGGGTCCTAAATACTCTAAGATATGCAAAGTTTCTAAGAAAAGAGTTACTGATCTATATCATATTAATGGCAATGATGGTTGTATTCCCTGTAGGTTCTTCTTTTGAACCAAATATTAGAATGTAAACTTAATTTTAAAAGAGGCCCCTAAAGTCAGGTCCATGCAAAAAACTTCCATGGGAACATTTACACCAGCATCACCTATAATCACCCAGAATGGGAGCAACCAAGACAGCCTTCAGGAGGTTATTGGGAAAACAATCTTTGGCTCATCCATACAATGCAATATTATGCCGTGATTTAAAGTAGTTAGTTTTTAAGGCATAAAAAAAGACATGAAGGGAACTTAAATATATATTGATTAGGGAAATGTTAGTCTGAAAAAGCTACATAATATATGATTTAAACTATATGATATTCTGGAAAAGGCAAAACTGTAGACAGGAAAAATATCAATAGTTGCCAAGGTTTCTGGAGAAAAACAGCAGAGATTTATAAGTGAAGAACGGGATTTTTGGCGCAGTGAAAGTATATCGTATGGCTGCGGTCGCCAACCCCCAGGGGCTGCGGCCCGTTACTGGTCTGTGGCCTGTTAAGGAATGGGCCACGCATCACCACCTGAGCTCCACATCACACCCCCTCCCACCCACAAGACCCCACCTCCCTCTCCACTGTCTGTGGAAAAACTGTCTTCCATGAAACTGGTCCCTGGTGCCAAAAAGGATGGGGACTGCTGTTGTATGACAGTATAATGGTAAACATAACATTGAATATTTCAAAACTTACAGAAATGTACAACAGAAAAAGTGAACCTTAGTTTAAATGACTAACTTCAGATAATAATGTATTCATATTTGTTCATTAATTTTAGCAAATGTATCCCAGTAACGTAAGATGTTAATAATAGTTGAAATTATGAGGTAGGGGAGAGAGGACAGAATCATAAGGGAACTTTGTGTATTATATGCTCCAGTTTCATGTCAATTCCAAACTCTTCTATATAAACATATGTATTAATTAAAAATAATAATCTAGCAATAAATAAATGAATTTAAAAAAATAAAAGAAGCACCTTAAAGGGGAGTTAAAAAATTCATCTGACCATAACATATGGTTATGAAACTGGAATAAAAAAGACATCATATAGTTAGAACACTGAAAACACAAACCTCTGAAATGAAAGTGACTCAATAATCATAGCTGATTTATCGTAGTTCTTATTCATACTGAACATTCTCAAATTACACAGTGCTCTCCTGATCTCAGACTGCCACGTGAACATAAGGTCATTTTGGATTAGTCATGTTCTCGTATCTGCAAGTCCAGTTCATCTTCTGCTTAATATGTCAATTCCACCCACTCCTTGGTTTCTTTAGGTGTCAATAACACTGTTCTGGAACATTCATAAAAATCTGCAACATACTCAGAGGCTTTTCTGAAATTAAACCTTACTATATTACAATATAGCAAAGTATAATATAGGAACAAACATGGAAAAATTACTTTTGAAAGAATTATTTCTAAAATTTTCCAAAAATACAATATTTTGAAATTTAACTAGAATAGCTCTTCAAAAGGTAAAAGAGAATAGTTATATTATTAGTCACCCATCTCACTACCAAGAAGGTGCAGCTTGTTCTGGTTATTGTAAAACAAGCAGAGAAGGCAGACTTCCATGCCAGATGAACTCATTTTCTGGATCCTACCTAAATGAAAACAGGAAAGCAAATATCTCTTCAGACCCAGTACCTCGTACAATTTGTTTGTTGTTCAGTATCTTGAACAGACTCTCAATATGTATTTGTTAATTTGAATTCCCAGTGAAAAATTTGACTTCAATTAACATGAAGTTGCTGTGTCTTTGAAAAATACTTCCAGCAAGGACAATCACAACTTGCCCCTGTCTGTACCATTCTGATGTATAAGGCTGGATTACTTATGCAGGCTGCAGTTCCATTTACATTCTCCATATGCTTTCACTGAAGCACATTTAAAGTTACAAAAGGTATGTGCTAGCATATCTCTTGGCAGCTTCTCAAGACACATGACATTTATCTTTCTTCAGTGAGACAGAATCACGGAATGTAACTTTCAAACCAAGATGAAAGTTTGTCTGCTCTTACTCCTACCTCAATTTTTTTTTTTTAAATCTTATTTTGATTACTCTTAGAAGTCTTACAATTGAAATGCACAATCTCTTCTGCATGGAAAAGGCAAAATGTCAGTGGTAATCTACCAACCGTCTCATGTTAGGAATTGGTTGTTGAACCTGAAAACTTCAAATACAGTGGTTGGCAGCAGCATTCAGTAATGTGACAACATGTGAATTACGGGATGTTTATGCATGTTTATGTATGTATGATGTAGTCCATTTGCAGAAGGATACTAACAAATCAGTAAACCCCATAGAACATTGAAGAAACTTACAAACTATATCCCCAACTCACTATAGGAGGAAAGGCTGAGGTCCAGAAAGGTTTAAGGGTCCTGGTTGCCTAGGCAACCAGCTGCAGAGGCAACCCGGAACCCCACTGAGTGCTTGTTCTACTTGCTGGGTCAGTTTGTAATTTAGTACACTCACCTGCCCAAAACTCAATGAGCCTCCCTCAAAATGCACAGCAGATGACTACTACTTTTTCACTCCACTGCAGCAAAACTCATCATTTTGGTCCTAGAGTAGTACAACAGGTTCCTGGCAGGTTCACTCCAAATATCCTTCCTCTCTCAACCTATCCTGGGTACTTCTACTTTAAATAGAAACACAGAGAAAAGGCCCTGGCTCATAGCAAGACCTCACCTTGGCAGGGCCTCCTCTGCCCTCACACCACTTTCATTCCTCTGCTTCATAAACTTAAACGAATGGCCTTCAGCTGATCACAGCCTCAAATTCAAGCTCAAATGCCTGCCTTCCAAATACATCCATAATCTGGGCCATTCTACCTAGGCACACAGTGTTTACCCTAAAGCTGAACTTATTCTTGTTTTTAGCTGGGTCACTCTTAATCACACTTGCCATGTAGTGCTGCTCCTCCCCATTACTGTGCTAGCCATCCCCTTCCCCATGCCCATGGCATTTAAATCATTCCCTTTCTTCAAGGCCTAGCACAGGTCCCACCTCCTCTAGGAAATTTTTCCCAAAGATCCCAGTTTACACTGATTTCTTCCTTCTGAAAAATATTTGTTCTTCTAGACAGTATTACATCCCTCTCTACATACACTACTTGTGTCATTCCTCAAAGATTATAGCTGCAGGAAAGTATTATTGACTGAAAAAATCAAGTTGAAAACTAGAATGTAAGTATTTTAATCCCATTTATGTTTGAACATGCACACACATATAAACGTGTGCACATGCAAACACAGGAAGCACATATGTTATACTTTTGATAGTATTTTATCTCTGGAGGTGGGATTATAGGTAACTTTTACTTTTCAGTCATACATTTCAATAATGTTTTAATTTTTTACAGTGAATTAAAAAGTTAAAAAACTTTCCTCTTTGAGCTAATTTTGCTTGATTTACATACAGGAAGTTATTAACTGTCTACACACAAAAATAATCAAAGCAGTTACCCAAGAGGCAGAAAATCACAGAGAAAGAGCACAGCATACAGCAAAGGCTTGAATATATGTTTTCAGCAAAAGAAAAAAAAAGTGAGTTAGATACACACACACAAGAATGTTACTGCAACATTTTAAAATTTATTTATTTATTTTTTATTTTCCCCCCTCCTTTACTCTGAAGGAAGTTACTGCAATTTTTAGGGAAGCAATTCAGAATCCTGACTGATATGGTCTTGAAACCAAAAGTTCACTTAAGTTTGATCCAGAATTTTCACTGAATTATAGAATTGATGACAAATAGAGTATATTTTCTATTTCACAGCCTTAAAAAAAGGTTTTTATTCGTGGTAATTTGTTCCCCCAGAATGGCTTTCATAATATACTAATTGTATTATATGTGTTCAAGGTATTAAAGAATATATTATAGTAATCATATGAAGAAGTTTCCTAAAACAATAGCTGTAGAACCTAGAACATTCATGAGATTTTAAAGAAATTTTATGCTGAAAGTGGGTAATTCTCAGCAAGTACAAAGCATCAATAATTGAGAAATACACAGAAGAATACTTGTGATACTAGTTCACAGTAGAGTTGTTTCAAACTATTGGATTTATTTATTTATTGGTCTATACCCTATGAGTCTAAATATATTAATGTGAACACAAGAGTTTTACCTTTTCTATATATTTTAAGCCATCAACAAAGGACATGAATTTGTTATATAATAAAAAATACAGTTATTAAAAATCAAAATAATACACTTAAAGATGATTTAATGTTCACTTAAAATTTATTAATCTAAATTTCTTAAGCTAGTAGGGGGAAAAAACTATACATAATAAAATATTTCCTGCCCTGGGATAAAATGTGTGCTAAGAAAAGTATCATTTTTTTTCCAACAACCTAGTACCATATAACCTAATTCCATGTTAAGTTGTAAATCCACATGTTTAGTGTTAGTACTAATTTTTACTAATGGTTTCCTGAAGTTGTAAATATGCTCTGGAATAACTTAGTTGGCAAATAATATAAAATGCTATGTGAATTTCTGCCCAAACTAGTTCTTTGAAGTAAAAGAAGATTGACCTCTTTTTTGTTTTCCTGATTAGGCTGCTGTAAGCCCTTTTTTTGCATGGTTTTTATTTGAACATACTAGGTTAATATGTGTAAGACCTTTAGGTATTAAATAACGTTCCTAAAAATTCTAGGAAGTTTACGTAATATCCAGATGAGCTGACATGGCTTTATAGTATAGCAAACATACAAGGGTACAGTTAAATATTTTGGTCATTTCAGGTAAAACTTTAGAAAACTGCCTGAAAAAAGCCATTATTGCACAAAAGTTCATATTTTCTTTTTAACCTTAAGTTAGAACAGCAGTTCTTTCTATCTTGGTTTAGGCAAGATCACATTCTCAAGCACACTCAGTGGAACCTGGCTTTACTTATATAAACTGAAAGTCTGGCATCTTTAAATTAAAATGTTGTGAAGAGGGAAGCCTGTCAGTGCAGCATGGCTCACACCATTCTCCTCGTGGATATATAGAACTCTGTACAGAACAAAGGAGCTGTGCTTGCAATCTCCCTTTATTGTTACTATATGATAAATCTTGTTTTTTTCAGTAAAAATTTTTAACATGTGAAAATAAAAATTCTTATCATAGATTAACTCACCAATTTATTCCCTCTAAGCAAGTTCCATCAGCTCTACCTTTAAAAATGTATCTGAAATAAACCACTTTTATCACTTTGCACCTTCACTGCTACTACTCTGGCCTAAGCCATCATCATCATCTCTCCTTTGGATTATTGCAATAGTCTCCTAATGAGTCTTCCTGCTTCCACTCTTCCTCCTCTCCTGTCCCCACCCTTGCCAGTCTATTTGCACACATCAGCTAATGTGATCTTTTAAAAGATGAAAATTGGGTCATACTATGTATTAATACGTTTAAAACCCTCTAATAGTTTCTCATCACATGTAGAATAAAAGCCAAAGTCCTCAGAATGGCCTATTAGTTAAGTCCCTACGTAGCGTGGCTCCGTTACCTCTCTGATCTCATCTCCTATCACTCTTCTTCTCACTCTACTTCAGCCACATTGGCCTTTCCTGTTGTCTCTCAAACACATTCTATCTCAGGGCCTTTTCATTTGCTATACTTCTGTCTAAAATGTCCTACTCCACATTTATCTTACCCCACATTACTGTCTGGCTTGCTCCCTCACTTCTTTCAGGTCTCTGTTCAAAGGTCACATTATCAAAGAAGATATCTATGACCACTTTAATATAAAATAGCAACTCCCCCACATCACTCTTCTTTGTAGTTCTTACCACTACCTGCTATAATATTATATATTTATTTGCTTATTGTCTATTTCTCTCCAACTAAGATGTAAACTCCTTGATGACAGAGACTATGTCTATTTTATTCACTGTTAAATCCCAAAAGCCTCTATAGAGTAGGCATTTCATAAATACTGGTGGAATGAACCCCATGTATGAATTCTATAGATATATTTTTCCATATTATATATATATTATATATTACATATATAAAAAGTTAATACCTCTAAAACAGGGTTTCTCATCCTTGGCACTACTGACATTTTGGGCTGAATAATTCTTTGTTGTGGGGGCTGTCCTGTGTACTGTAGGATGATTAGCAACATCCCTCTATCTCCTAGATGCCCATAGCATCTGCCCACTACCCTGTGGATTGTGAAAACCAAAGATGTCTTCAAACACTGCTAAACGTCCCCTGGGAAGCAAAATCATTCCCAGTTGACAACCGCTAGTTTAAGGGAAGGGGAATAATATTGCTTAGCTTACTAGTATGTGCCAGGTGTCATGTTAGGCCCTTCACATTGTCTCAAATACTTTCAACAATCTCAATTGGCAGATATGATTGCTATTTTTAAAATGAAGCAGCTATGGCTCAGATACATTAGGTAAGTTGTCCAAGGTTGCTAAGAAAGTAAAGTGTGCTTTAATCTGAAATGAGGTCTGTCTTACTCCAAAGCTTATGTTCTTTTTACTACACAAGAGGTTTTGCTATGTGTGTATATGCTGGGGGGGTGGGTTGTATGTGGACATTTAAAGAATACGTGCACGTGTGTGTGTGTGTATAGAGAGAGTGTGTACATATATGTAACTTAAAAGAGATGGAACCTCATAAATGAAACTGCTAAAAGCAGAGACACTTTGATAGAGGTAAGGGAAGGACTTAGAGCCCTCCATTTTCCTTCTCCTCTGTAAGGTATTTCTCAATGAAACACCAAAAATCGCAGGACAAAATTTGAAAACTACTGTACTACCCTACACTGCCTGCCCTTCAAGGAACAAGCACTATGTCTCTGGTTTCAAAAGAGCGGCGATTTCACATGTGAGACTCACAGGATGACCAAGATAATGAAGGAACAACTAATCCCCACATATCAGACAGAGTGATCTCATAAAAATGTAAATCATGTTGTATCATTTCTATCAAAACACTCCTTGGTTCTGACATCATGGTCTGTTGCAAAAACGACAGGTTTATGCACAGAGCACTTAAGAAAGAGTGCTCCTAAAACACAAACCAGAAAGAATGCTGCTACATTAAATTTTCCTGAGCCAATGCAACAGGACCTCCCCTCACCTCTAATCAGAATCCTACATCCTATCTGAACGCTACACTATTGCTGCCAGAAATGTTAAACAGTAGCACAGATAACTGGCTCAATGATGTATTAAGACAATTAGTTTATAGCTTTTACTATCTATAATTTATGTTGATGGCTTCACTCTCCCAGTTTATGAAATATTTACAATTTGACTCTTTCTATAGTAAACCTTAAGGATTCGAAGGAGGCATCCAAATAAAATGGTTAAATTATTCAGTTAGAAATTTTCAACCAAAGGAAAATATTGCCGTAAATAAACTCCAAAAAAATGGGGATATATAAAATATGCTTAACAGTAAATCTGAGTCACACAGGCTTCATAAATTTAAAAAGATGAAACTATAAAAAAAAGAATAATGAAGTCTATTACATTATGCTCCAGTAAAGAAATGAAATCACCAGTATAGGAAAAATTCTCAGAGAAATACAGAGAAAAAATAGGCTTTTACAACTGGATAGCATTTGAGTTAAGATTAGAAACAAAACAAACCAAATTAAATTCTTTATTCCCTTAAAGAGAATGCTCTTAATCATTTTAAAGCTAAAGTTTCTTTTCTCATAATTGGCTGAGTTGTTTTCATGAGTCAGAAATGAGCAAGTTCATCAATAGAAATCTGCCACAGAGACTGATCTAGCTGGAAGCATGAGTTAACACAAAACAAAAGGAAGAAAATTATTTCCTCAGAATGCCAAGATTTAGTCATTAAAAAAAAAAAAAGAAAAGAAAATGATAGTCTTCACTAAATATGACTATCAGGAGAATATAACAGTAATCATAGAAATGAAAATTGCTTTTGTTTTGAGTGCAATAAATGTAAATTCCTAAATAGGAAAAAGTAGAAATGTCTACACACTCAGAAAACTAATGTCTATTTTCAATTCTTATCTTAAAAGTCTACTTAACTAATTTTTTAAAAATTTAAAAAAGAACAGAAATCATTGTTAAAATATGTGGGTGTAAAATCTTTAAATGATGAAGTCTTGCAGGGACTTATCTCTTAAAGAAGCCCTAGCTATACTTAGATTCAGTATAGGTATTTCAAGTAGCCTGAACTTAGTGGTTGCCCTCTGGGCTTCAAAGAATGCAGAATAGCAAAATCCCCTGCAATCATAAATGCATAACCTGTAATTATGGTTATTTAACAAAATGGTTTCTGTTAAGATATTTGATGATGAAATTCCCATCCTCTTAGATGTCAGTGCCCAAATTTTATTCAGCCTTTACTCATGAGTAAATATATTATAACTGTTATTTGATTAAATGTCAGTGGTCATTAGGCCCAATTCTTAAGTAAGAAGGCTTAAAGAAGGCATACCACAGAGGGTGTGTAATGGATTACAAAGAAAGATGATGAAAGGAGGATTGTTTTAGTAATTTGGCGATGTAAGGCAGTGTTTCACCTTAAATAAAGTAATCACAAAAGCTTTAAAGAAGCAAAGGATGACTTTGGCAGCAAGAGGAAAGGCACATCAGAGGTGGTAAAATGGGTAAAGTCAAGTGAGGAAGAATCATAGCAGAGAACAGAAACATTCTTAAGTTTTATTTGTATTGCCTTACATGTTTATCCTCCCAACAACTGTCAGGTGGGAAGATCAGCTATTATAATCATGTCCATTTTACAGATGAGAAACTGAAGCTCTCTGGTTCTCTGGCTTTTTAAAAAATTTTTTGTACTTTGGAATAACTTTAGATTTACAGAAAACTAGTACAGAGTTCCTATATACTCTTCACCTGGCCTTGCTACCCCACATCATCATATCTGATCTTATAAGCTAAGCAGGGTCAGGTCTGTTTGGTACTTGAATGAGGGTTTCTGTGGTTTTTCATCAAGGTAAAACACATTGCCAGAAAGAGTTAAGATTCCTATTCCCAAACCAGTGCTCTTTCTACTAAAATACTGACTTCTGTAACAAAACTCCTTTTTCTCAGATATAAAATTTTCTATCTGTCAAGTGAAATTATCCAGAGTTTACCTGACAGTATTACTATATGTTACAACTCTAGAAATTTATAAGCTTCACAATAATCTAAAAAATTCTATCTGAAATGCTGTTTAGTGGCCCTGATAAGAAATTGATTTTATTTATAGAATTGAAAACCCTCACACTTGAGCTATGTGCAGTTTTGATATGATCTAGAAATTATAAAATGAATACATTGTTTAATAAAACATATGTGGACAAACATCATGGAATTATCTTACACAGTAGCTATTGAAGATACAGGCTACTCTTTCAGAGTCATTTACTGGGAGACAGCAGTCAATGTTATAATAAATATTTTCCAATAACTTGATCTTATATATGCTGTAAATTCTTTGGTTCTGATTCTACTCACCTTGAAGGGCAGATTATTTCTAAACTGCATTCCACTTTATGTATATCCGTAAGAATTTTGCCACATTGTATATTTTAATAAAGATTTTGTCAGTGACAGCTCACCATTTCTTAAACACCCATATGTTATCACAAATCCTTCCCAAAAGTCTTAAGATGTAGGTCCAGATAAAGAATCAAAGAATCTTAGATTCAGAAACATTAAGTAACTCGTCCAGGTCAGTATCACACCTTGGATAAGGGATGGAACTGTGATTTGCCTACCTACGTCTGTCTGACCCTAAAGCCCATGTTCTGGTCATAATAACATGAAGCCTAATGAGAACATCAGAAAGAAGACAAGCATATCACAAACAGCTTGGTAAAAGATAAAAAATGTTGTCATTCTATAACAAAAACATTATAATCTTCTGTGATGATTCACATCCTTGATTAGGAAAATAATGCCAAGGGAATAAATAGATTGGCTAAACATTCTGAGAATATGTATAGTATGTGTGTGTGGATGTTAGTTTGTAGGTTTTAAGTGAGAACACTCTGTTATGACAGAAGCATGGTCTCATCTGTCTGGAAAGCTCATCCTCTTCCACTGAATAAGAAGCAACAAGAAAGATCCACATGGGAGGAGCAGGGTGAGAGTGGAAGTTGGGGGAGAGGAGAGTTTACCCAGTCATAGCAGGCCAATAACCATGATGATCACTGGGACAACAGGTTTTATTATTAGATTGCGCAATGTTGCAGGTGGATTAAAAACTAAACAAAATACACAGACAACACTGAAATAAGTAACAGAAATCTACACAATGAAAATATGACCTTTCCAAAATAATAAATTAAAATTCTTCATAGCATAAGAGCAATCCTCTTAGAATTCTTTTATATTGGTCCCTTCCTGGTACATTTACAAAATGATAAACTACAATTTGGTTTATACACAACTTTTAAGTAATACTCCTCTTCTACTACATCAGGTATCCCATATAGTTAAATGAGCATGCCCTATTACTTTGCATACTCTCCTTTGCATAGTGTTCTTTAAAACAGGAGGTAGAAAAACACACAGCCCAGATGGTACTTACTTTCTATAGCACAGTATTTTAATTTCTCAAGTAGCAACATGAATATTTTGATTAACAAAAAAAATCTAAAATCAAATCCTTTTTCCGTATTTTATTCCTGAATGTGAGATACAGGAAACATACTACTAATAAATACTAAATGATTTCTCCAATCTTTTGATGATGTTTTGATTATCTTATCTTCAAATTAGTGTGAGTCTCAGGCTGAAATACATTAAGACATTAACACTTGTTTTATGGTTATGACTATTCTTTGAAGATCATAGCCCATGACAAAATATTCCTTCAATATAAAAAGACTTAATTTGTCAATTATCTGGGAATGAATTAACAAGAGGGAAAAAAATCAATGTCCTAGGTAAAAGGTTAAGGGGAGCTTTGGAACTGATAGTAAGAGACCACACAAAACCTTGTGTCAGAGGACGAGGATGAGCCATTTATACAGCTTCCTTGACACATAAAAAGATGATGAGTTCACACGACAGCTAAGAATTATTTGCTCTCATAATGTGTTACAAAAAGCTTGTTTCACAACTTATGAACTTATGAATTAATTTCACTGGCACAAATTAGAAATAGATTGTATGAAAAAAAACCTGGATTTCTACTAGCATCAGGCAAAACAGAATCCAATCATTGCCAAACAGGCTGGAACTACCAAATTCTTTCCATTTATCAGACTGTTAACTAGAACAATTTTTATATCAGACCAGGTCTACCTTAAGAAACTAATTACTTTCTAGAAGTATATTCTTATCAACCCAGGGGGCTCATTCACAGGTTTTATTAGTTAAGATTATTTTTGGCTACATACAATTGAACCCAAAATTATAGTTATTTAGGCAAGATAGAAATTTACTGTTTCTCACATAAGTGAATCCTGGAGATAAGTATTCAGGCTTGACATAAACACTCATCGAAGTCATCAGGGCCTCAGTCTCCAGCATCTGCTCTGACATTTCTTAATCCAGTATGGCTTCAACTGAATAAAACACACAAATGTAGGAAGGAAAGAAGAGAGTGTAGCCCTTCTCTTTAAAGAAAATTAGAGTAAGCCCTGACTTCATGTAGTTGACAGGTTCTTGGAAACTGTAGTATTAAGTGAAACAACATAGAACAGAAACAATTTTTTCCCTCTCATCAACGTCATAACGAAACGATGTTGAAGGAAAGGAAGTTATTGAGGACCTGCCATATGACGATGTTAGATGAGGACTTAGTGTACTAGAAAGTACCACAGAATATTTATGCTTATATTTTATTGGCCACAACTCAGTCGTATGACCAAATCGAGCTGCAAGGTAAGACCGAATTGTGGTATTTTGTCTGGATGGCAAAATATCCAACTACAAATCAGAGTTTTGTTATATACGAAGAATAGCATGGATATTGAATGGAAGTAGCTGGCTGTCTCTACCACGGTGGTATGTGATTGAGGCATAAACTTCATTACATTTATGCGATCCATCATACTGACTTCCAGAAGTGATTTTTTTAGTGGTCATAGGAGCCTCTACTGAATTTAAGAATGAAGATCCTCTTCTGTCACATAACTGCCAAACATTTTCCTAAATGTAATCTATTTTTACGTATTTTTAAACTTCATGAAGTACTTTCAGGGGATAAGGAGAGGGCAACATTAAATCAAACAAATAACCATTAGTATTGTCCTAACCCCCAAAAGATTAAGAAGCACTAGCCTAGGAAGAAATAGATTTAGTCACATTTAATCTATTTATACCTTAGGGTTAGCATAACAACAACTCAAGGAAGGCAAGTGATATGAAAAGGGGCTTGACAAATGATTCACTCCAATGGTTACTTAAATGCTTTGCCATTTTGCATAAATGCCAGTTGGTGGGATGGATCATTGCTCTTAACCTGTTCTATTCTAACCCTTTACTGAAAGCCTAGATATAGCTAATGAAAAGCCATCAATCTGACACTTCATCAAAAAGAGAAAAGATGACTGAAAGCAGTAGACTGGGGTAGGTAAGGGGTGAAGTGATCCCAAGAACAAGGAGCTTGAAAGTAACAGAAAATATCTTCAGAGCTGGATGTAAATAAATGCAGGATGGATTTTAATGAAGAGGCCACAATACCTGAAAAATATTGCTTCATTTTTTAATGAGAAACTTAAAATTACAAAAAAAACCCAAAAAACAAAAAACAAACAAAAAAAAACGTAAAAATTACTTCTCAAGATGTTCTGCATTTTTGTGGTTTTATTTTGATGAGAAAGACACAAACAAAAAAGCACCCCCTACAGGGGTAGGGAACCTGTAGCCTTGGGGCCCCAAGTGGCTTTCTGGATCCTTGAGTGTGGCCTTTTGACTGAATCCAAATTTTACAGAACAAATCCTTTTATTAAAAGGGGTGCAGCAGAGAAACATAAAGCTCTTCTTGCCTCTTTTGCTTGAAAAAGAACAAATTTGAAATCAGAAACCCGCAGGTTCCCCACCCCTCAAATCACTATGTGATTCATATAAAGGTTAAATGCTAAATCTCTTTTTAAAATAAATAAAATACATGTTGAAAGCCATTATCAAACACTTGATTCTCAGAGATGTATACTTAAGAGATTATAATATTCAAATGCATGTCAATGTTCTTTTAAATAAATATGAAAAATAACTTTAAATGGATTTTTGAGTCCCATAAGCATGGATGAGCTTTATAAATGGGAAACCACAATCAAATAACGTCAGTTATTTGTAAATCACTGTAGCCTCACACTTTCTCATTGACTTGTTAGGTAAAAGCAGACATTCTAAATACAAGAAAAGTCTTTGTTATTCTGATTTTAAGGAAATAATAGTGAGGCTTCAAAACCATATGTTAAATCCAGTGGACACATTTTGAACTTCTTTCAAGAAAGTTAATGTCTGTTTTCCAACAGCTAACCAAAGCAATAGGTGCTATCAGTAGGTAGGGAATGTGAACATACCTTTACATATTCCTTGAGAGAGGAATATCCTATCCCATTAACTGAAGAAAGAAAGAAAAAAACCCTGTCATGTCCTTATTAAAAAGAAATTAGGTTTGGTATGCTTGTGACACTTCAAAGAATATATTATGTGGGAAAACAAAATAAACATTTAACCTGGCAAATGAAAATGGATTTGGGGTTTCAACATACTTGGCAGACAGGTAGAATTAAATTCAAGTCAAGTATTCAGAGAAACTAATATAGTATTTAAATATTTGCTTAAGTAATATAGTATTTAAAATAACATATTTGAAGAAACTTTTTATAGAAATGTTTTAGTTTTAGTAAGGATATTTTTTTAAGAGAAAGAGTTTGACTGGAAGCACATTTTACTTTCTTTGTTATTCTGTGAACTTTAGTGGGATTATATATTTACTCTTTCATTAGCTATTTTCCTTTAAGTCTAAGATAACTATACAGTACCCTCTGTAGTTTTTTTTTTTAAGAAAATTAGATTTAGATTATAAAAATCGCTTTTGAAATAGAACACTGAAAGTCTCAAGATCAACCTAGTATATACATGTGCATGTTATAAATGCTGAGTGGATGGATCGGATGGACGATCTAGTGTAGTAAGCAGGTAAGGCACCGTCTGTCTACTCCTGTTGCTTCCATCTCTACAAGGTTATCCACAAGCCTCTATGTTAGAGGGGCACAACATGACCCTGCCTTCTAGCCACATTGCCAGATCCAGGCCTGGACCCTGACACCAACTGGGTCAATCAGAGGCCATTTCCTGAGATTTGAGATTGGCAATCCAATGGGTTGGGCCTGTCTCTCTCAAGGAGATGTAGCTAACTTGGGAACTGCTGGTGGCACATCACCCTCAGGCAAAAAATGTAGCTCAGCAGGGAGAGAAAAATTAAGCCTATGCAGAGAGAAGCAGAAATCAGAAACACTGAATAAAAATTTTATTTCATTGGTGTCTGAGTCGTAACTCCTGAGGCCCAGCTATATTCCAATCTTTAGGTTGATCAGAAGATAAACACTTATAACATGAGAAATTTTCTATGTATAGAGTTAACTATTTTTCTAAATAATATGGCAAATAGAATATGAGTGAATACATTTTTAGCTTCTTTGTGATCCCTAGTCTGCATGAATCTACAACCTCTGTACAGTCTGTAAACCAGCCACAGAAAGAACAGTAGTAACTCCCATTGAAATACAACTCTCCTGACAACTTTGCTTCAGCATCCTGAAAATTGACCTGTTTCCCATATATAAACAACACTTATTTTTAACAAGTGGCACATTTAATTAATATACATCTTTTAATTACCATCAGGACATTGCCAGAAACATTAACATAAATTATATAAAGGCCTAAAGATCATTGCAAAGTCCTTTACACAGTGGGACATATGATCATCCTAAATAACCTCATAAGAAATAAGGGAGAGGTGCCAAGTTTTACTCAATATTAATTTTTTTTTTTTGAGACAGAGTCTCACTCTGTCACCTGGACTACAGTGCCATGGCATCAGCCTACCTCACAGCAACCTCAAACTCCTGGACTCAAGCAATCCTCCTGCCTCAGCCACCCGAGTAGCTGGGAGTACAGGCATGCACCATCATGCCCGGCTAATTTTTTTTCTATATATTTTTAGGTGGCCAATTAATTTCTTTTCTATTTTTAGTAGAGATGGGGTCTCGCTCTTGCTCAGGCTGGTTTCGAACTCCTGACCTTGAGTGATCCACCCGCCTTGGCCTCCCAGAGTGCTAGGATTACAGGCGTGAGCCACCGCGCCTGGCCTCAATATTAATTTTTAATACAAGTTTTCTATCCCCAGAGAAAAGCTTGATGAAAGAGTTTTTAGGGATGACAAGCAGTTGTCGCACTGAAAATTTGTGGTCACATAAAAATTCACATTTAAAACTAAAATACAGAATCCCCCAATTCATAAAAATGTTTTATCTTTTAAGTTTGTTTCAGATACAACATCCTACATATGTATCTTCCCATAGAAACAGTTTATTAAATGGTAGTTAAGTTCCCAAGTAATCTACAAAAATCTCTTTAACCCATATATACTTGGACTATACAAAGGGCCATAATTAATTAATTGCAAAAATTCTGTCCTCTTTCCACATGACCAGTATTAGGCAAAATTCCGAAAACATAAAATTGGTCTTTGACATCTTCTCACTTTATTTCTGAAATTTTCTCAACTTCCCAACATCTCTCCAGAATTTTTCTCCTTCTCACAAATACAGCGCACATCACCTAATATTCCCTACTCTTCATATTTCTCTAAAGTTCAAAACTACTTTAACTCCTTGCCAACCAAAAATTTTTAAAGAAAGTCCTTCTCAGCGAATGATTAAGAGGTAAGCAATCTGATTCACACTAATATGTAAATAACGGAGTGTCCTTGGCCCTTCATGTGTTTTTAAAAATCTTGAAAGAAGACACAGTAATCTCTTATCAATTATGGTTTTAAAAATGTGGATTTAAGATAATGGGGTTTCACATTTGTAAACCAAGCATGATAAATTCATTATCTTTTAAAATGTGATTCTGTTCAGAAATTAACTGACATGGCTGAAAGAAAAAAAGCAAAAAGAAAGGAAAATATCTCTATCACACTTGAAATTAGGGAGGCTAGTCACTTTATACAACAAAACTCAAGGAATTTCTTCCAGACAAAGGCCAGAATTGAAGAAATATAAAACTTTCCCAGTATTTTCTTTTTCCAGATAGGGTATGCACCCATGAGATTTCTTTCCTAGCACTTTTCATTTTGTAACTGACCCTTGGCAAGTTACCTAATCTCTGGGCTTCAGTGGCCTCATCTATAAAGTTAGCATAGTGATAGAAACTACCTCATGGGTAGACTGTGAAGAAAAGGATACATTAGATAATACATATAGTAGGGTTTAGAATAGCAGTATCTGGCATGCAGCAAGTGCTATACAGGACTCTGTTAGCACTACCACTACTATGAGAATACTGCAAAAATTTCACTTTACTTGGCATAAGAGGATATCTTTGCTATGGTCAATTAAAATTATATAACCCATAGTAGAATCTTTGTAATACTTTGAATTGAGATGTAAAATGAATAAAAAAAATCCTTTATACTACCCAAAGGTTCACAGGTTATCTCCAAAGTAATTAAAGGTGTTCTAGAACTTACAGACAACTGAATGTTTGCTGAACTTTTCTGTTCTACAATGACCATTAGATACTGTAATAGATAGTTTTGAAAAAATAAACACTATTTATGTATTTCTTCAAGGTAAAAGTGATAAGAATGTGCTTTCCAAATGATGAAATACCTATGATCTCCAAATATTGGAAAACATCTTCATTATTATTAATTTGTTTATAGAACATACATTAACTGAGCATCTACTATAGTTACACTCTGTTCCAGGCACTGGAGATATTACAGTCAACAAAATAAACAAATCTTTTGCCTTCTGGAGTTCACATTCTATCAGGGAAGATAGACAAAAAACAAACATATAAAAGATCAAGGATAGTAAGTACCATGAACCATAATATAGCAGAGTAAGGACACAGAAGAGTGGAATATGGGAAGTACAGTATTCCTTTTGTCACAGTCTGCTGGGGCTGCCATAACAAAATACCATAGAATGGGTGGCTTAAACAATAAAAATATATTTCTCACAGTTCTGGAGGGTGGAAGTTCAAGATCAGGGTCTAAAAATACAGGTTATTAGTAACCATAACAAGAGCAATTTCTTCAGCATGATGAGGATGAAAGCATGATTCAAGTGTGTTCTAAAGAGACTGGGAGGAGAGCAAATGTAACCTTTTTTGAAGAGGTTTTATGCTAAAGGAGAGTAGAAAAATGTAGCTGGAAGCTTTTCTGTTTGTTTTAAGACAGGAGAAATTACAGCATTGTTCCGTGCTGATGTGTATCAGTACTATGGTAGGAGCTTGTGGAGTACTCTTCCGACTGCTTCTTTTTTCTAAGCGAAACAAGATGAGGTGAACCTGGAGAACCAGTGAACCAGGAAAACGGAAGATGTGTAAGAGTTCTGAGGAGAGAGCTAAAGGTTTAAATAATCATTAAGTACAGTGGGAAAATGGATATTTTTGAAAAAATAAATTTCAAATGTTCTTGGATAGCTAGGCAGCACTAAGGGGGTTATTTGAGGTTCTTGCTTATAAATTTGAAGACTGATCAGCTTGATTGTGTTTTCTCCAGCCATGTTCTGCTAATGGGGAATAGGTATAATATAGCTATGAAATAGGCAAAGAATGAGATCTAACCAGGATTGGGGTTTTACTAGGGCAGGCATGAGTGTGAGTTCTCAAATACTTACTGAAGAGAGTCTGTGATTAAAAGAAGTCTGTCATTTGCAACAATTTGGATGGAACTGAAGAATGTTATGTTGTATGAAATAAGCCAAGCACAGACAAATCTCGTACATTCTCATTCATATGTGGGAGCTAAATTTTTAAAACAATTGATCTCCTGAAGACAGAAAGTAGAATGATGCTTACCAGAGGCTGGGAAGTGTAGCGGGGAAGGGGCAATAAAGTGGTAATGGTTAATGGGTACAAAAATATAGTTAGATACAATGAACAATATTTTGTAGCATAAGAAAGTGATATAATCAAGAGTAAGTTAGAGTATACTTTAAAATACCTGAAAGAGTGGAATTGAAATGTTCCTAACATAAAGAAATATTAAATGCCTGAGATAATGGATACCCCAATTACCCTGAGTTGATTATTTCACATCATTAATTCACATTGTATGCCTGTAACATAATATCACATATACCCTATAAAGACATACAAGTATTATGTACCCATACTAAATTTAAAAATAAATTTTAAAAAAGAAGTCTGGGGACTAACAATAAAAAGGCACTGAATATTATTAATAATGATGATCTAATAGACACATAAAAATTCACCTACTCTGTCTATGGAACGTTTACAAAAAGCCACCACATATTAGGCCATCAAGAAAATTCTAACAAATTCCTCACACTAAAAATAATACATCTAACCATCTGACTACTATGCAATAAAACTAAAATACCTAATAAAATAATAAACAAACAAAACACCTAGCCACTTGGAAAATATATATCTACGTATTTTAAATATAATAAATAAATTAGGCCAAAGAGTAATTCAAAAGGGAAATTATAGAATATTTACAAAATATTTAAATAATAGAAATGTTACATATTTTTAAAATCTACGGGCTATATCAAAAGCTGTATTAAGAGGAAAGTTTACAACTTTAATATTTCCATTGTTAAACAGAAATTTTGCTATTAAAAAAACAATGACTATATTTGATGTTTTTTAAGTCTTTGTCAAGTAGGATAATACCTAGAAATTCAGTTTCTGGATCAAACAACATAAACTTTTTTTTGTTTTTTAAATGTGTTTGATAGATATTGTTACATGTATTTCCAGAAAGCTGTATCAACTTATACCACTAACACATGAGACTGTCTATTTCTCCACAACCAAGCAAATGTTGGATTAATTCATGGTATGATTTAAACAAAATACATTTTCTAGCTTAAATAAAGTATGATTTCTTGATTTGGTTTCTGGGGTAGGGGTGGGAAGATAAGCTTCCATATTATTAAAATGTATTACAAGTGACTGATAAATTTTCTTATAGATGTCTCTTGCCTCAGAAAACTCACAATTCTTTGAATAACACACAGATGGCCTATGGTCATTATATGTCGAAGTAACCAAGCACCAAATAAATGGATGAAATGATTTATAATAATATCATGAAATACTAATAGAAAAATCTTTAAGAAGATTTTATGAGTTTGAGATAACTGATATCCCAAAGAAATAAAATCCACGCCACCGAGATTATCACTATTTGGTTAGATTGCACATATAAATGAGATCATATAATATTTTTTTTTTCTGTGTCTGGCTTATTTCACTTAGCAAAATGTCCTCTATATTCATTCATGTTGTCAGAAATGCATGATCTCTGTTTTTAGGGCTGAATAATCTATATAGACTATCTATATATATTATATATACACACACCCACTTATCTCTATCTAGGTATATACTCAGATATATTTCACAACTTCTTTATCCATTAATCTGTTGACTGACACTTAGATCACCTAGGTTATTCCCATATCTTAGTTATTATGAATTATGCTACAATGAACACGGGAACACAAATATCTCTTTGAAGTAATGATTTCATTTCTTTTGAGTATATACCCAGAAGAAACATTGCTGGATCTTATCATAGTTCTACCTTTGTTTTGCTTGGTTTTGTTCTGAGACAAGGTCTTGCTCTGTCTCCCAGGCTATACTGCAGTGATGTCATCATAGCTCACTGCAACCTCAAACTCCTGGGCTCAAGCGATCCTCCTGCTTCAGCCTCCCAAGTATTAATAGCTAGGACTACAGGCATGCACCACCACACCCAGCTATTTTTTGTAGAGACAGTTCTCATTCTTGCTCAGGTTGGTCTCGAACTCCTGGCTCCAAGTGATTCTCCCACCTCAGCCTCCCAAAAGTGCTAGGGTTACAGGCGTGAGCCACTGCACCCAGCCCATAGTTCTACTTTTAATTTTTTGAGGAATCTCCATACCCACACTGTTTCCCATATGGCTATACACATTTATCCTTTTCCACCAACAGAGTACAAGAGTTTCCATTTCTCCACATCCTCTTATATCTGTTATCTCATCTTTCTGGTAACAGCCATCCTAATAAGTATGAGGTGACATCTCACTGTAGTTTGATTTGTATTTCCCTGATCATTAGTAATGTCGAGCAGGTTTTCATATATCTGTTAGCCATTTTCATGTCTTCTCTGGAAAATGTCTATTCAGGTCCTTTGCCCATTTTATTCTTGGGTTTTTTGTTGTTGTTTTTGAGTTGTGTGAGTTCCTTTTTTATTTCAGATATTAACCCCTTATCAGATGTATAGCTTGCAAATATTTTCTCCCAATCCATAGGTTGCCTATTCATTTTGTTGACTGTTTCCTTTGCTGTGCAGAAGCTTTTTCATTTGATATAGTCCCACTTGTTTATCTTTGCTTTTGTTGCCTCAACTTTTGGTGTGGTATCCAAAAAATCACTGCCAATGTCAAGGAACTTTTCCCTGTTTTCTCTAGGAGTTTTATGATTTCAGTTTTACACCCATTCTGAGTTGATTTTGGGGTATTGTGTAAGATAAAGATTCAATTTCACTTTTTGTATTTGGATATCCACTTTTCTCAACACCATTTATTGAAGAGACTATCATTTCCTCGTTGTATATTCTTGGCCCCTTTGTTGTCATTAGTTGACAAATTCAGGATAGTGTAAGTCAATACTGAAGCAGTGTGTTAGAGAATGCACACAGCAAGAACTACAGAAAAGCCGCTACTATAATATGAACAGGAAGTTACTCAAGCAATGAAAACCTTTAGCAATTGGAAACCATCCATAAAAAATTTGCTAAAATAACTCTAGATCTGCAAAAAATGATGTTGGTATTTTAACAGGGATTGCACTGAATCTGTAGATCACTTTGGGTAGTACAGATACCAACATCCCTTTTTACAGATCTAGAAAAAACAATTCTACTCTTCACATGGAACCAGAGAAGACCCCATATAGCAAAAGTTTCTTAAGCAAAAAGAACAAATTGGGAGGCATCAATTTATCAGACTTCAAGTTATACTACAAGGCTATAGTAACTAAAGCAGCATTGTACTGGCACAAGACCAGAGACATAGACCAATGGAACAGAACTGAGAACCCAGATATAAAACCATCCTCATATAGCCATCTGATCTTTGACAAAGCAGACAAAAACATACACTGGGGAAAAGAATCCTTGTTCAATAAATGGTGCTAGGAAAATTGGATATCCACATGTCACACAGAAGACTTAAACAGGATCCGCACCTTTCACCTCTCACAAACATCAACTCATGGTGGATAACACACTTAAACCTAAGGCGTGAAATTATAAGAATTCTAGAAGAAAATGTTGGAAAAACTCTTACAGACATTGGCCTAGGCAAAGAACTTATGAGGAAGACCCCAAAGACAATCACAGCACAAAAAAAAAATACATAAATGGGACCTGCTCAAATTAAAAAAACTTCTGTACAGCCAAAGAAACTGTCATGAGAGCAAAAGACAACTTACAGAATGGGAGAAAATATTCACATGGAACTATGCTTCTTGAGAATTACATGACTTGGATCCCACTTGATTCTTTAAGTCTTGAAGTCAATCTCCTCTGCTATCCTATTGTCATCCCTACTTTTTATTGTTACCTATATATGCCTCTTATATTTATGTTTATTTTTTATGTTCAAAATCCATAGGTGTGTATTTTATACTTTTTATCCAGAGTTTTTAAATTAATTAATTGATTTTGCCCCATTTTTACTTATGATCTTACCCAATAAATGTGATTATAAACACATTAGATATTATATTTTTATGTTTTCTTATTATTTGCAATGTTTTATATAAAAACATTTGCTGACAAATTTTCTCCCAAATTTTTCATGCTTCCTCCCCAACTCTCTTATTCTGAAATAAAAATTCTATTTATCCAAAAGTAATGGGTATATTAATTAGCTTGATCGTAATAATCATTTCATGAAGTATATTTATATCAGAATATCATGTTTATATCTTAAATATTATGCAATTTTTATTTGTCAATGATACATCAGTAAAGCTGGAGGAAACAAAACAATGCATGAAAAGCATACAGTGCTTGGTGAGTGCTCAATAAATATTTGCTTTTATTTTTTATGTATTCTGGAGTTTCTACTATATTGATTTCTTTTCTAATTTATACATCATTATTCCAGATTTTTAAAAGCCTATTATAGTTTTATAAATTCTGAATACATCTCTTAGGCCTTCCTTATTATTCTTGATTTCCAAAATATGCTTCTTATTCTTTTCCTACCATCACTAAAAGGATAACTTTGCCATTTCTATTGATGGCTATTTTCATCAAAATTGCATTAAACTTTAAATTATTTTGACGTTTTGAAAAAGAAATGTTATCATAAATTTATTTTTATAATTAACATTATAATTGTTTTATCAGAAAAAAAAACTTAAATCATAGAACTATATTTCTTGATATGATGCCAAACAGCTGGTTTGACTTAATTTTTAACTTTTAAATCTCTTCCTCAAAATTACTATACTAGTTTAGATTTAATATACTGATTAAATATGTGCAACAGAATCACCTGTTTTCAATTTAAAATTGCTTCTGTAATTCGCCATTTTATAGATCCTGCCATTTTAGCCTGCATTGGAGAAATTTTGTGGGTAGATGACGAGCATTGCTACATTTAGTTACTAGAAAATCATTTTTTCCCATATTCCTTCTGAAGTCAAACAAAAAAGTAAGCATAAGTTAGGGAAATCTTTCTTCAGAAATGTAACGTATTTTGCCGATCTGTGTATCATAGTCCTCAGCTAAGAGTTAGCACACAAGAGAGTTCTTAATGAAGATCAGTTAGTATAGCATATCACTATAAAGCTACAATAAAATTGAGATTCTAAATGTGCTCCTGTAATAAAATGATCAGAATAGGTGAACTCAGCTTATTATGGTACCTGCTGTGGCTCTGACTGAAGTCAAGAGGCTGATAGATGAGCTCTGCCTCTTCAGGTCTTAGGGGCCTTGAAGTCACTTAGATGGATGACTGCTTAAGGAGAACAACATAACATTTTTGTACAAGACAAGAAATCTAGCTTTGTGCCAATAGACTGTGCTGCTTGCCTAAACTCAATATTCAGATCATGACTATTTAATTTATCTGTCAATGACTTGCTCCTGATTTGCATTTCACCTATCTGGCATCTTTACACGGTCAGTATAGTCTAGCAGTTTTGCATTCAATGTAATGGAGAAGGAGTGCTCTGAGCATTTAAGAAACATTATTTTTTCTAGTCCTATTGTTATTTCATTGAGATATTTATTTTTAATTGATGCAGCTAGAAATCAGATATAGTGACATGTGAAATAAAACCCATGAATATTCCAATAACTTGGCAGTCTCAAGGTGGTTTAAATTATGATATAGAATTTAAGTGTTAAAGCAATACATCAAACAAAAGAGAGTATAAAAGTAATGTAATTATAAAACAGGCCTAATACTAATATAGAATGATAAATTATTTTTGTATTTATTTAATTGATAGAATCCCATTTGTAACTAAACAGAATGTAAGTCCATATTCTTACAAGTTTTTAGAATGTTACGCTCCTTCTAAGTTATAAAAATTATGTAAAATCATGCATTTATTATATCAAACAATGTTTGGCAAAGACCCTGGGTATACAAAAGCAATGTTTTCATTTTATTTTAATAATCTATGTTTAATATAAAATACTGTTAACTTGCTTCCTATTGATGCCATAGATGTCTAAAGCTTTGGGAAAAGTATGAATTGGCAAACAAAATAAATTGTGATAAATGTAACGTATCTGCTCAGGCTGCCAAGACAAAATACCATAGAGTAAGTGGCTTAAACAACAGAATTTATTATCACAATTCTGAAGGCTGACAAATCCAATATCAAGGTGCTGGCAAGGTAAGTTTTATTCTGAAGCATCTTTTCTTGATGTGAAGAGAACCACCATCTCACCATGAACTCACATGACCTCTTCTCTGTGCACATGCTTGGAGAGATAGCAAGCACTGTGGTGGCTCTTGTAAGAAGGACACTAATCCTACCAGACCAGGGGCCCAACCTCATGGCCTCGTCTAATCCTAATTACCTCCCAAAAGCTCCGTCTCCAGGTACCATCACATTGGAAGTTAAGGTTTCAACCTATGAATTTTGGGGAGATGCAAACATTCAGTTTATAACATCTGAAAAGGAATTAATTGTCTACACCTATGGTCCCCAACCCCAGGCCCAGGGCCACAACCTGATACTGGTCTGTGGTCTGTTAGGAAAATGGGGCCCCACATCATCACCTGAGCTCTACCTTCCCACCCTGCCCCGGTCCGTGGAAAAATTGAAACCCATCCCTGGTATCAAAAAGGTTGGGGACCACTGGTCTAAACCATTCCAAACATACAATTTTGTAATAAACAATGTATTATTGTATCAATTATTTATTATACAAAGCTTTTGTACACAATATGAAGACGAACTTGAATGGTTCTTACCCTATGGAAGCTTACAGTCTAGTGGAGAAGGCAAATAAATGTGAATCCTACTTTCCTATGAGTTGAATTAAATGCTATTTAATATAATAGAAATACACACTAAATGTTATCACAGCACAGGAAGTGAAAAGATTGTGCTACCTAAGAAAGTCAGGAAAGATGTACTGGTAGTAATGTCACCACTGCTTGTCCCTAAAGATTGATTGAACATGTTTTAGTACTTTTAAGTTAAAGGAGAGATTAAGTGATTGAGTTTAAATCTGGTTTAAATAAGCAAAAAACCCTTGCATATTAATTTTATTTTTAGTATGACTTGCTGCTTTTGCTGGTCTGCAGTTTAGCAACAAACCTATTAACAGGAAGGTATGGTTAGGTTGTAATCAATTGGATAAAAACTCATTTTATTATTAGTTGCAATACATATTTGATGTTATTTTATCATTTTTCTTACTGAAACAGGTGCTAATCTGCTGATAAATAAGATTGCATCTGAGTTATGTAATATGTAGCCGTGCGTGTGCGTGCGTGTGTGTGTGTGTGTATCCTACACAAATGGCACATGGCAGTGGCCTTAAGAAGTAGTGCAAAAAGGCAATAAACTGAGTCTATGTGCCTATTCCAAAAAGATAAATTCCCAAATTTGAAACACTAAAGTTAATGCTATCCTGGTTTAAGAAGGCAATACATTCTTTAAAACCCCACTTATTACTTTTTGAGTATGTGGCAAGAATACTTCGCATAATACCAACTCTCAGCAAATTTAAAGTGTACAGTATAGTGTTAGCCTATATTATTATTCCAAAACTCATTGAATTATATGCATTTAATATGTACCATTTTTTACATGACAATTATACCTCAAAAAAGTGATTTAAGAAAAAAATCCCACTTAAATGTTCATAGTTTAGGGACAAAGTTTAGGGGCAAATAGAATTACCTCTCTTGACTAACTAGTTCATGATATATTCTATGCATTTTAGTTTCTCCCTATTTACCAAAAAAAAATCCATTATCATAAAACTGTATTTAGAAAATAAAGCCAACCAAAAGGAAGAAAATTTAAATGTCACTAATTCCAATCAGAGTTATCACAGTGTATCATCTCTGTTACTTACTATGAATTTATATAATGTTAAATACACTAAATATGTACTTTTTATCAGATTTTAATATATCTTAATACCTTTTCTTGTCAATATTCTTCTCCATTGTGGCAATGTACCTAAATTTACTTGATTAATAATGTTAGATGTTTAAGTTATTTCTATTTTTTCTCTATTATAAACATCACCATGATGAACATTTTTGTAATTATATCTTTCATACATCATTGCTTAACTCCATAAATTTGATTTCTACAAGTGAAATTCTGGACAAATAGTTTTGCCCCTTTTAAGAGGCTTTAATATAGTTCACAATTGTCCTCCAAAAAGGTGTATTAGTATATAATGTCAACGCAGCATATGAGTGCCTATATCTCTGAACCTTCTCTGGGTTGCAGCATACTGCAGGTGGTATGGAAAGAACCAGAAGCCAGGTCTTAAAACAAATCTGATGACTCAGGGATTTGTTGACCCCAATTTGATTTGGTTTGCTTTCCACAAATCTGTCTGTGCTTTTCAAACACCAAAACATTTAGTCAACTTATAAAATTAAGTAAACAAATCAAATGTATTATTTATTAATATTTACTATATAGAAACAGACAAAACTGATATTACAATAAAGAATTATTTGCAAAATCACAAGTTTAAAACATGAATTCTCATAAATCATGGCAAATTCCTTGCTATTTTATTATAAAATTTCACTTTTTTTCTAATAAAGAAGTGTTGCCCTTCTATTATAATCTTAATCCTGGTAGAACAAATTGCCACTCTGGTTGAAAACTGCATAATAGCTGTGATTTACTTTCAGTATAGGATGGCAAATCAATCATCCTGCGGTATTAGTAAACCTTACTCTGAGTCGTGCTTGACATCCACACCATCAGTTGAAATCACTGTGTCTGTAGAAATTAATAAAAGAAAAATAATAGAAGTTTATTAATAAATGTGCCTCTGCTTCCTATATAAATGTCAGAGATTAACCACCTAATCAGTATAATCAGTAAATTGACTTTTCAAAAACATCTGGAAAAAATTTTTAGTATCTTCTGTAGAACAAATGACAGTATCTGCAGCATTTGAATCCTTGTGATGATTCTTCCTGGATTGGTTTAATATGATCTGGGGTGGTCAATTAAATAAGCCCTTCCATTGTTCTGGCTGAATAATGATTTGATTTTCCAAGCCTAATAATCCATTATTTTAATTAGCATTAAATTCATAAAAAAAGACCTAAATAGGTTTTAAAAGATCTTAAAAATCCTGAAATAAATACCACAAATGCAATTATCAGAAGGAAAGACAATAATAACTCTCATTTGGGTAATAAAGTAGAAATGCTTTCACAGAAAATAATTAGAGCAATAAACACACACTTTAGATGTATTTGGAAGTGTTTGAATGCCACTTAGATTACTGCCACCTCTACAAAGAAACTTGGAATGTAGTTGACAAGGAAGACATTAACTGATTTATTTATTCAGTCCATTCCATACTGAAACCTAGCATGATTCAGAAAACATCAAAAAGCAAAGGTCTTGAAGTCAAAAGAAAAATAAAAACCCTAAATGCCCATCTGTATTTTGGGAGAGGCATTCGGGAGAAAATATTTTAATCCAAAGAAGTTATTCTGATGTGGTCAGAAAATGAGGCACCATGGCAAAATGGTGAGAACATTTCTTTATAGATTTAACTATATGCTACTTTAGCAATAATCCAGGGTTTTCCCTGGAAAATATGGAATATTATTCCATATGAGTAGGAATATAAATAATATATCCATACAGAACATGGAGAATTTGGAGAAGGAAGGAATTTTGGAGATGGAAGCAAATGCAGCACTAGACCAATGATAGTGATGCAAATAATGATATTAATACTTTCTAAGGTGATTTTCACATTTACAGCTTGTAATTTCTCATCATGTATTGGTTTTTGGCTCACATATATCCCCCATTTTATTTTTTTTATTTCAGCATATTATGGGGTACAAATGTTTAGGTTACATATATTGTCTTTGTCCCACCAAGTGAGAGCTTCAAGCATGTCCCTCCCCCATATGGTGCGCACTTCATCCATTAGCTGTGACTACGTCCATCTCCTCCTCCCATCTCCCACCTGCCTGACATGCGATGATTGTTACTACTATATGTGCACTTTAGTGTTGACCCATTAATACCAACTTTATGGTGAGTACATGTGGTGCTTGTTTTTCCATTCTTGGGATACTTCACTTAGTAGAATGGGTTCCAGCTCTATCCAGGAAAATACAAGAGGTGCTAGATCACCATTGTTTTTGTGGCTGAGAACTCCATGGTATACATACACCACATTTTATTAATCCACTTGTGTATTGATGGACACTTGGATTGTTTCCATATCTTTGCAATTGTGAATTGTGCTGTAATAACATTCGAGTTAGATGTCTTTTTTATAGAGTATCTTTTGTTCCTTTGGGCAGATGTCCAGTATGGGATTGCTGGATGAAATGGTAGTTCTACTTGTAGCTCTTTGAGGTATCTCCATATTACTTTTCATAGAGGTTGCACTAGCTTGCAGTCCCACCAGCAGTGTATGAGTGTTCCTATCTCTCTGCATCTACACCAACATTTATTGTTTGGGAACTTTTAGATAAAAGCCATTTGCACTGGATATCACACAATGATATCTCGTTGTGATTTTGATTTGTATTTCTCTGATGATTGGAGATATTGAGCATTTTTTCATATGTTTGTTGCCATTAGTCTGTCTTTTTTGAAAAGTTTCTGTTCGTGTCCTTTGCCTACTTTTTAATGGGGTTGTTTGATTTTTTTTTTTTTTTTTTTTTTTTTTTGCTGATTTTCCTGAGTTCTATATAGATTCTAGTTATCAGCCCTTTATCGGATGTGTAACATGTGAATATTTTCTCCCATTCTGTAGGTTGTCTGTTTGCTCTGGTGACAATTTCCTTGGCTGTGCAGAAGCCTTGATTAAGTCCCATTTATTCATTTTTGTTGTTGCTATGATTGCCTTTGGGGTCTTCTTCACATATTCTTTCCCTAGGCCAATGTCTATAAAAGTTTTTCCAACAAGCAGATCCTACTTGACCTAAACAAAATGATAAATATCAGCACCATAATAACCAGGGACTTCAACACCCCTGTGACAGAACAGGACAGATCTTCCAAACAGAAAATAAACAGAGAAACACTAGACTTAAACAGAACTGTAGAACAAATGGGCTGACAGACATTTATAGAACATTCTACCCAAACACTACTGAATATGTGTTTTTCTCATCAGCTCATGGGATATTCTCTAAGATTGACCATATCTTAGGCCACAAGGCATGCCTCAACAAATTTAAAAAAATAGAAACTATACCATGCATCTTCTCAGACCACAGTGGAATAAAATTAGAAATCAACTCCAACAGAAACTCTCATCTCTATACAGAGTCATAGAAACTAAACAACCTTCTGCTGAATGATTGTTGGGTTAGGAAGAAATTAAGATGGAAATCAAAAGATTCTTTGAACTAAATGATAATGGAGACACAAGTTATCAAAATTTGTGGAACAGCGCTAAAGCAGTCCTGAGAGGAAAATTTATATCCATAAATGCCTACACCCAAAAGACAGAAAGGTCACAAATCAAACAATCTGACAAATCATCTCAAAGAACTGGAAAAGGATGAGCAAACCAACCCCAAACACAGCAGAAAAAAAAAGAAATATCAAAGGTCAGAGCAGAACTAAATAAAATGTATAACAAAAAAACTATCCAGAAGATTAATAACACAAAAAGTTCATTCTTGAAAAAATAAAATTGACTTGCTTCTTGCTAGATTAATGAGAAGCAGAAAAGAAAGGGGACTAATAAGCTCAATCAGGAAGGAAAAAGGAGAAACTACAACTGATACCCTATTTTAAAATGTATTTTTTTACTTTATCCTGGTGATTTTGCTGTTACAAATAATGCTATAATAAACATTCTTATAGCTAAAACTCTGTTCACATTTTAAATGCTTCTGCTTAAGAAAAATTCTCAGAATAATTGGGGTTACATAAATCATCAATGCAGGAACAAAATAGGCAGGTGAGCTTATAAGAAGAAGAGATGTCAGTGTCACTTTGACTATTTAATAGGGATTCCTCAGCAATCAGGAAATTGCTGTTTGGAAGGGACCCAACTCTTAGAAACAACTAAATCAGATTGGTGTATGGCCATGTGAAAGGACTAACTCTGATGAGGTCATTTTCCCCACCAAATAAATGGTAGCTGGGGACCCATGAGGAGGAGGTTTATTAGGGAATGCTCTCAACAATGACATCTAGGAGGGAGTGAGGGAAACAAGACCAGGCAGGGGGGACAGATGAACCTTCATGCAGTAGCACAGGCATCTCAGCCTCTCCCACAGGTAGCTCTGGAGTTGGTAGGGACCTTGAAAGTTGTCTAGAATTGAGCTAACGTAGCTTAACCTTTGTATCCCTGCATTGGCCAGTCAAAGGAATGGGACATAGCCTGGGACAAGCTAGCTCCTTACAGCTTAGGGCAGCAGCCAATGCTCCAAGCAGCTGGGGGAATGATCATCTCAGCCTTCGAGGAAGATCTTGGTGGCTCCTCAGCATGTACCATAAATACCAGCTCCCAGGGTTCCCTCTTTCAGACAGTACACCAACGGAGACATTAATATTCAGCATTCAGGGATAGTCTTTGTATAGGATACATTTTCCACTCAACATTTCTAGACGCTAAGTGCTTATATGTTCCTTCCTTCCAATTATCTTCTTCCCTCTCATTGACAAACTTCTTGCTTCTGAGTTCTATATTGTTGAGGATTCCAACATCTGAAGAACTTTTTCTGCTAAGTTTAGTGTTCCTCAATGTAAACAATGTTGAATTAACCTCCAGGTATTATTATTATACAGGTATACCATTCTTAAGTATCACCTTTTAATTCTAAATCATATCTAGACACCTCCAAAAAAATGAGATTTATTGTACATTTCGATGTGAATAGTTGTTATTTTTTTCTAGAATTCTAAGTGCCAGTACTCTTTTTAAGCCATTGAGATAGATGCTTGTTCACAGCCTTAAGTTTCAGAAGCGGCAATAATGAAAATTAGACAATATTTGAAAGTTTAACCCCCTTAAATATGCTTAATGTTAAAAACCAGAACAGAAACTTTTCCAAAGAAGACAGAATACTGGCCAGCAAACATATAAAAAAAATGTTCAATGTCTCTAATCATCAGAGAAATGCAAATCAAAACCACAATGAGATACCACCTAACCCCAGTGGTTAGGCCTCTATCAAAAAATCCCAAAACAACAAATGCTGGTGAGAATGTGGGGAGACAGGAACACCCTTACACTGCTGGTGGGACTGCAAATTAGTGCAACCTCTGTGGAAAAGAATTTGGAGATTCCTCAAAGATCTAAAAATAGAATTACCATTTGATCCAGCAATAGCATTATTAGGCATCTACCCAAAAAAGCATAAGACATTCTGTTACAAAGACATCTGCACCCGAATGTTTATGGCAGCACAATTCACTATTGCTAGGTCGCAGAAACAACCCAAGTGCCCATCAATTCATGAGTGGATTATTAAAATTTGGTGTATGTTTACAATGGAATATTTCTCAATTTTAAGAAACGACAGTGAGCTAGCACCACTTACATTATCCTGGATTAAGCTTGAACCCATTATTCAAAGTGAGGTGACACAAGATGAGAAGAATGGGTCCCACATGTACTCGCCATCAAATTGGTACTGACTGATTAACACTATGGTGCTCAAATGGTGGTGGTGTTCACTAGGGATTGGGGGGTGGGGGGTAGACCCACATCTGAGAGATGTGGTGAGTACTGTGGAGGGGAGGGGAATGCTTGAAATGTATTTGGGGATGGGAATTAGGCGTCTCAATAGGGGGAAGGAAATCCTCTAAAATTGATTTATGTGAATAGCTGTACAACTTGGTAAATTTCCTAATAATCATTTAATTGTACACTTAAAATGGAGTAAAGGCATAATATGTAAATCACACTTCAATAAAGAAAAAAAAAACCCAACAACACTCATGGATACAATGCCATTTTCCAGATAATCCTAAAACTAAGTAACATAAAAGTCAGCAATGCTTCATAGGGAAAACAAAAGAGTATCAAGGAGTAGCTAAAAATAAATACTAACTCATATTATAATAGTATTCTGTTACATTTAAATAATTATTTCACAAATCTCTTCAAACATTTATTAAAAGGTTTCTAATGAGGTCATTAGTACATAATGCATTGCTTTTAATATCAGCATTCTTTCCAAAGTCATGTCATATTATGGCACACTAATTTGTATAACAGGAGAAAAAATATCATATTACATTCATGACTTTGAACCATACACATAAATATTAATGAAGAGTCTCTTTGTTTTCTTCCATTCAGGGAAAACCAATATTTACTTTAATGCTACTTACTTAAAAAACAGAACATCATCATGTCACCCTCATCAACCAAAACTTTTATTAAGCACACATACGCTGCTTTTCTTTTGGAATCAGCTGATGCAGGGCTCAGAATCTATCACAGTAGTAGTATATGATGCAGGAAAAATAGTAAAAACACAGCCTACCATGCACTTGACAGATACTGTGCTTAGGCACATGAATCCTTCACATAATTTGACTATCTATACCTCTGAGTCTGGGCAGGGCCCTGTAACATTATTATATCCATAGGCAATGATTACCATATTTACATATCCTAAATGAATCTTTGAAATGCATTAGGTAAAGAAATTAATATTGTCTTAAATAGAATAGCTACAAGGCGGCTGGCTAGTATCTGATGAAGTCATCCTCTTTGTTCACTAATGCAGTCTTTGACTGTATGGAGATCTCTAATCCATGACCCCATCAATTTCTCATTATCTCTCAATTCCCTCCAGGTGTTACTATACTTCTTATCTAACAGATCTTTCACAATCTATCATTATCTTAACCTTCTCCCCTCAAAATACTCACAATTTTCTTGCCTTTTACTCCCATTATTTTCAGTGGAGAAAACTTCAATCTCGGATGATTCTTACCAGCCGTCTTCTTGCTAATGTCACCAGACTTGGTGAAAAATCACACAACCAACTCACTAGCTGCTCTCATTTCAAGATTTCATAACACCAATGAGCATTCAATACCATTTGTCCTATATTCAAGTTTCCCAAAAGCCTAGACCCTTTCCTCCTCTTTTCTTAAACCACTTACCCCTTCTCTACCCTTGCCTTCAACTTATGTTCAACTCTAGTATTGTACTCCATTGAAAAATTAGCAATCATCAAATGTGAATTCCCTCATCTTCTCACCACCAAATTTGGAAATCTACATGCATCTCCGAACATTTTTCTCCGCATCTTTTCCCATTACATGGAGATGGTATCCAGGTTTATTGCAACAAATTCCAGCTCCTTCTCCTGTTCTCTGAACCCTCCCTCCTTACCGTGGTTCAAGGACTTTATTACTATTCTATTAAAGGATTTATTTTCCTGAAACCATGGCTTCTGACTATCAATCTCTCACTTTTCTCTGGCTTATACTCGTTGTTCTCATCAGCATATAGCCAAGCCATAATGAACCATATTTATTAATAAAACAGCAAGAAAACCTTCCTTTTATCCCTAACATCTTTTCAAATTCCACTTCACTTTTCAGCTCTCTGTCTAGGCCAAGTTTCTTTTTTTTTTTATTTTTTTATTTTTTTGCAGCCTATACATCAGCATTTAAAAAAAAAAAAAAAAGCTGTCCAGGTACCATTTTCAGTAGCATTAAAATGCAACAAATATCAAAGAATAAAAGAATAAGTATAATAAAAGCTGTGCAAGACTGGTTACCATCGAAAACAATAAAATATTACACAAGAAAATCTTGATTCACTGAATCCATTTCAGCTCCTATTGACTCTGACCCACTCCAATATGGTCTCACTCCCCTACAGGTTATTAAACTGGTTTTTCCAAAATAGCAATCACCTTTTTGGTGCCAAAGAGAAAAGGAAATTTTCTATTTTTAACTTACTAAATCTTTTATTAAAAGTTACATGTTAACTATTGTCTTTTTTTCTAATACTCCCTACTCTTCACTTCTATAACTGAGTATTTTCCTATTTGTTCTCTGTCATTCCTCTGTATCTTTCCCTGATTTCCATTTCTTTATCAACCCATAAATAATGATATTCCTATGGACATGGACCTAGTGCCTCTTCTTTTGATGCCTGTAATCTCCTTCTGATTATATCATCGAATTTCATGGTTTTAAATGCTATTACATAATGACATTTTATAAATTTATATTTCTATTCAAAATCTTTCTTCTGAGCTCCAGATTCATATATTGATATATTCCAATTTGTTATTTAACATTTATAATTGTATATCTCACAAATATCTCAAACCCAGCCTGTTCAAAATGTGATACTCGATTCAGAACATTGTACCACAATCAACCTACATAGGGATCTCCCCCATCTTAGAAAATGATGAACACTACCATCTGTCCAGTTGGGGAAGTCAGAAACCTAGCCATCACTCTTTTTTTTAATTCACATACCCAACCCCAGAAAATGTCTTCCATTCTACCTTCTAAATAGGCCTTAAATCCATCCACTTCATATCATATAGTCTGCCTCCATCCTAGTCTAGTAAACATCATGATTGGCCCCTCTCCCCAAGAGTAAGCTTTTTGTTGTATAAATTAGATCTTAATACTCTCCCATATAATAATTTTCCATTGTACTTATAATAAAATCCTAAATTGTTCTTGGTTTTCCATAAAAATACACATCCACTTTGAGGGAATTTTAGTCTCACCATACCCCGCAAATAGCCTTCATGATCCACCTCCATCTGTATTTCCGCCACTCTCCCTGGGCTCACTCTGCTCCAACCACACTGGCTTTCATTCATTTCCTCAACCCTTTTTTCCAGCTGTGGTCTTTTCAAACTGCTCTAAGAACATTTCCACCCCCTCAGCCCAGTCTTTGCATAGCTAGCTCTATTTTATACATCCTATCTCTGTTTAAATGACATCTCCCTATGTACCCTAACAAAAATATATTCCCACAACTGATTATCTATCTCAGAAACCCATTTCATTCAAAAATGTTCAAATTTGTAATTTATGTTTACTTGCTTTTGTTTTATTACATTTTTACCATTTCAGTAGCCTATAAATACTATGAGTGCCACCATTATGTCATTTATTATAACCCCAGATCCCTAGTTTCTTACTTTATATATAATAGTCACTTAATATTCATATATATTATATAGTATATATGATATACCATTAGTGTTTCCCATAGGATGGAATGTTTCCATTCTTCATATATGATATGATCTTAGGTAGCACATGAAAAACCACAAATTTTTTTCTTATTTGAAAAAATTAGTAAATATAAAATGTTATTATATTATAGATTATATTTTATATAATTATATGCATTATATAATAAATTATGTGTTATAAAAATACATTATATAATACACAATATAATAAATATATATTTTTATAAACTTAGAAAAATATAGATTAATTCTGAAACCCATAATTTTACAGATAATATTCATGAGATCCCATAGAATATTATCACTCAACTTGAGAAAAAATATTAGCTACATTATACGTGAAAAGTAGTCATAGCAAATTTTGAGACCAGCATATACATTTTTAACATATGGGAACACTAGTCTAAGATAAGCTGAAAACTCAATTCTACAAGCCCACTTATAGGAGGAGAAAGTGAGTAAAGAAAAGGTCAGTGCATGGTTATTAAGATGCTCTGGTAGATTATATTATATACACAAGCTGTTACACTGCCCATCCCAGGGAGAGAATAACAAGTCCCACTCCATTTATGTCAGCCTTGGTCGTGTGACTTGCTTTGAAAAATGAAGGTGAATGTAAGTTATATGTTTAGAAGAAACTGTCAAGGCCAAAGCATGGCTAGTATATTCTCTTTAGACCCTCTGTCAAGGGAACCAACAATATTCCAAATGGAGGTTGATCTGTTAAGCTAGGTCCCAGAGCAAAGTTAACATGGGAGAGTCCTATAACTTGTCAAGGGTCTAAAATTTTGTTCTGCTTGCAAGCTAACAAGTTAATTGCTACAGTTTCATGGATGCTGGCAAAAAGCAAGACTTGCATTAGAGACAATGGAATCTGCTTCTCTGCAGAGATAGACAATCTTTTAACAGAGACCTCTTCCAAACTTAGTGCTTCATGGAATAAGTACCGTTGTTCACATATGTCAAATAGATGTTTCCTAGAGTTGCAAGATCCATGTGTCATTCTAATTAAATAGTGCCAGAAAATGCTAAGCTTCATGGGCTTAATTTATTACTCAGAGTAATAACAATAGCTAGAGTATCATTATTTGACCAAGTTCCCTGAACCTCAGTTCTCACAAGGTGACACAAAGGAAGCCATGGATGCCTGCCACACAATGGGATGCTTTACAGGTGAGGGACCACTAGCTTAGGGAACCCAGATCTTTTAAATGGCCAGTAAGTCTGTCTGACATTTGCCCTGACTAAAGACTTTATTGTACTGCCCTTTTCTCTGGAGAAATATATACTTCTATTTTTCAACGCTATTAGCTATACAAACATCCTTCAAAACACAGTTCAGAACAAAAGCAGTTAGTGCCTGTTGCAACACATGCAAAAATGCCAGAGACATGTGGCATTTGAATTGTCACACAACATGTTCAAACAATAGATATGTAGCATGAGTGAGAATTAGACCCTTATTATTGTTAGCCCCTGAGATTTGGGGGTCTTTTGTAACTATAGCATAATGTCTTGAATACTATACCTAGATCTATTATTTTATAGGAATCCATACATGAAATTTAGGAATTCCATAAACATTCCAAAAATAGTAGGGAAAAAAATGTGCATGAATACATACAAACACTTATTTTTCTTTAGCTAGAAATTTCACAGCATTTGTCAAATTTTAAAGAGTCTACAACCCATGACAATTCTAAAATAGGCCAAAAAATGTATTTTATAACCATTTTGACTTTCCATTTATGTCTAAGCAGAAAAAAAGTACATTTTTTTAAAAAAAATACAAAAAGAAATTTTTGTGTATGTTCCAGGAAGATGGAAAGGCCAGTTGGAAAACTAGTAATTTTTCTATTAATAAAAAGATTTATATAATTAATTTGTAACGAAATAAGAATATTTTCTTATACCCGAAGTCCGAAGAAAGTTTAGAGGTTATGTTTGGAACGTGAATGTTTCTTCAACCTCTCACACAATGTTCACCAAGTTGTATTTTTTCCTTTCTAAACTATTAGAGATCACACATGCTGCTTATAAAATAAAATGATTGAAATAGGGAAATACAAACCAGGTATTCTTTATACGGATACTAGACAACAAATTCTCTCTTAAATGTCCCTGAATTGCAATAGATTTCTCATCAAAATGGTACTAAGTTGAAAGATTTCTCTTTTTTTATTTTATTTATTTTTTATTTCAGTATATTATGGGGATATAAATGTTTAGGTTACATATTTTGCCTTTGCCCCACCCGAGTCAGAGTTTCATGTATGTCCATCCCCCAGAATCTAAAAATATTTTAATTGAATTAAGAAGTCAAATAATAGCACTCAAAAGATAAACTATATCTCTATGATAGGTGGTTTTACTTATTGACCTTTGATTTAGAATATAGATGTGTGCATGAATGTGTGTTTGTGTGTGTTTGAGAGAGAGAGAAACAGAGAGAAGGAAGGAGAATTAGAGAATGAATTCAACTCATATACAGAAATGGAAAAATTTGCGTATTAGTGATCCAGACTCCAGTGGCAGCCAAGTAATCAAGGATTGAGTTTAGAGGGCCCACAGTTAGGAGAGGGGCAGAGAACAGAGTGAGTCTCCATCAGAGGGACAAGTCAAGTCAAAGACGATTAGAAAATGCGGAGATTGAGATTCCATAGAGACAGGCATTAAGTGAGTACAAAGGGCCCAAGGGAAGACTGACATCAGGGTAATGAGGCCAAGCTTCGTCTCCAACTGTCTTCAGGTAGATGGTTTGGAGCTGGGACAGTCAGTACCTCTGTGCAGAGAGATCTGAGTAGTTTTCTAAAACAGCCCTGAGTTGTCAAATTCTTACCCCTCCTTGCAGGTGGGTTGGCCTTCATTTTGAAGCACCCAAAACAGGGAAATTAGTGTAGATCAAAGGTTCTTCACATGAATCCTTAGAATTTGGAAAAAAAAAGTCTGTATTTTTATAAAGTTCTAACTGAAATTGAGCATTTTATTCAAAATGAATGTAGGCAACAAACCACAAAAGTACTAGTATTAGTAGTACTGCTATCTTTATTACCAATAGAAATCATATATTTTTATCTCACATTATAGTTGTTGCATCTCAAAATATTTTTTATATTCATGATGACTTAAAGTGATAGCAATCGAACGTCTTGCTACTAGATATTATTTTATGTTAATAAGTAACTATATGTGTTATTTTATCAAAAGTGATTGTTTTAATAGCAATAAGTATTTTTTATAATTGGCTTCCTTTGTAACTCAGGTTCTTCAGGTGAGTGGACCACTCTGGGTGATCTCCAAGGAGTCTTTCAATTGTGATTTAATAATTTTAATATTTACTTATTTCCTATTTAATTAATAGCACAATTGGTAAAAAAAAAAAAAAAAGGATTAAATACTTTCAACCTGCCATAAAATAACCAGTTGAATTCAAATAGGAAATACACATACCTTGTTTGACTAACATGAATGTAAAGCAGCAAATACTGATTTTTTAAACTATATAGGCAAAACAGGTTGCTTTAGTGCTATATGGTGTTAACTCATAAAGATCAGCAGCTTCAGAGGCTGCCTTTGCTCTACAAGATAGACATTCCCTTTAAGATAGACCTCTTCTGAACTTAATGCTTCACAGAATAAGTACTGCTGTTCACATATGTCAAACAGACATTTCCTAGAGTTGCAAGATCAATATGGCATTCTAATTACATAATGTCTAAAGAAACTAAGCTCCATGGGATGAAAATGGTTGGAGAATTTGCTAAACTTTGTCTATTACCTGAGATTTAAGAAATCCACGATAATGAAAAACTGCAACCCAGAACCGTAGGCTGAGTCTTTGTCATGCCTAATTCTCCATGTTATTAAATTAAAAATTGCTCCTCAAAAATGCCGTGATACAGAACTTTTGTAGACTTACCTAGATGGGCAATTTAAAAATCCTAAGAGAAAAAGATGTAAAAAGAATTTTAAGAAAGCATTTGAAATGTTTTCCTTTTAGTATTGACAAAAAATCAATGCTATCCAAATGAAAGACCTCAAAGTTTGTTAGCAAAGAAAGATGGAGTAAAATAGAGTTAATGTATCTAAAATTGTAAAATTGTTTTTAAAGGTGCCTTTCTTATTACATCAAAATGCAATTTTCAAGATAAGAGGCATTGTAACATGACTCTGTGTGCTGTGCAGTGTGTACAATAAAGAAAGCAAAATTAATCCCTTCCCCTGATGACCTCTAGAAATGAAAACCCATTATAGTAATAATATTTGTACTTAGGTCTTGATGTTTTTGTGCTGAATTTGAATGCCATGAAATGATTATATATAGTGGTTGATGGGGACATATGTGCAGATAATTACATAAATAATCCTCTTTACTTAGGTGCAAGGTGACTTTTTAGATCTAGTAAAACTAGTTGCAACCTAATAAAACTCATAATAATGTTCTTTACTGCTAAGGCATGAATCTTACTGTCCTAAAAGTTGGTTAGAGATATTTCACTTATCACAGGGATCCAATGATAGAATTTGACTAGAAGCTCTACAATTTCAAAAAGATGCCTTTCCTTAAGACAGGCATCTCCTTGGCTCACAAATACCCTTAGTAGCTTCAAGGATCTTACTGTGTTGCTTTGCTCTGAAAAGGAAGGCAACTCACAAAATTATGAAGATAGGCTTTATAAGATTAATGTTAAAAACCAGGGTATGTGTCTCATACACAAGAGAGATTTCTCCTGGAACCTAAATACTAAACTACTCTTATTGACTCACCTAAGATAGCCTTCCTTTTTCCTTTAGCCATGATAATGCTTTTTAAACCTGTGAAATCATCATTTCTTAGATTATTCACACAATTTATGCAAAAAAAAGTTACCTGTTGCTTTCATTTTCTCAATTGTTCCCTCTTTTTTATCTCTTTACAAAGTAGCTTTTACTCCTTCAGTTGACCAGAATGCCTAGTTTAAAAGTAGCCAATTATTTACCAATACAATACATTGTCTTTCCCAGTCCTTAGTCTAATTGTAGATCTGTCTACTTTAGCATTTTTCATGTAAGCTTCTTGCTTTCTTAAACTTTACTTCTCCTTCATCTTCCTTAGGTGTTTAATAGTTATTTGTTGAATGAATAAAGGAATGAATGAGTGAATGAATGCTTATGCTCTCCTGGTTTACCTTCTCTGTTTTTAAGTGTGTCCTCTCTGATGCATACCCATAGTTTCAACTTCTGCCTTTTTAGATGATACTTAATTATCTTACTGTTTCTTCTAAAGGCCTCTTTTTAAATTCAATATCCTGATGTCCAATGCCTGCTAAAAATTCTTTTTATTACCAATAAATTTAAGTTTAATATGTCTCCTGACCATCACAACCCCATATAATTTTTATACTTTTTATTTTTATTGATGACATTAGTGTCTCTTTAGTTATTCAATCTCAACATCTTGGTTTAAATCTGAACATCTCACTTTCCATTCAGACATGCAGTCTTGAAGATTCTACCTCTGTATTTCCTCTTGTATTTATTTTCATTGCCAATCTATGCTTCAAGTCAACAGCACAATTTCTCTGTCTTCTGAGCAAGTAATCACATGTTTAATTATTCCTCTGAACCCCTGGTGCAGAAACATTATGTATAGAGTACTGTAATTGTTCAATAGAAAGTGTATGCAATTAATGAATTTTTGTATATAGCCTCACCCCTTTCCAAACCGCCTATAATGCATTTTTCTTCCTAAAAAAAAATCCGCTCTGATAATGTCCTACTCCAGCTAAAAATAAAACCAAACATTGCAATAGTTCTATATTACTCAATGAACAAAACCCCAAACTCATTTGTCTAGTACTCCACAGTCTTTCCCAACACTACCCTTGTTTTCTGAACCCTAATCCCATTTGTTTTGCTCCTCATTCCCAAATTTCTGCTATTAACTTGTTTAATATTTCAGTCCACACTGAGACAGGAACTCTTAACTAAATCTTTCCATTCTCCTTTCCAGAGATTGGGACTTTGATTCTGTCTGTATGGCAGTGAGTAGAATCTGTACCATTTTTAAGAAAAATGTACTGCTAGCATGGACTCCTTAACTAACGGTTGGCATTTCTGCTACCTCATTCTGCAAATTTCTTTCTATCTGTAGGCATCAAGATCAGAAATTGCCATAAATTTTGAACACTAACATGTACTTGTTCATCAAATTCAATTTTGCTTTTAGCACAAAGAATAGTTTCCCCCATGAAAATGAATCCAATATCAGTTCTCACCTCTACTCAGCCAACTATAATTGATTGAAGATGTACACAGATATCTTTCTTCTGCTAAAATGTCACATAACATGTTTCATTTGATTCTTATAACAAATATGGTAAGCTTCTATGTAGTAATGGTACATATTTCTTATGCGCCCATAGGACTATAAGCATATTAAGGACAAGGAATACAGTTTGGTCTTTTGTGTATCATACACTTCAATTTTTGCATTATCTCATATGAAAAAGGTACAACAATGTTTATCAAATGATTCTTATACTCCTTTCATCATCTCTGTTTACTCTATCATACCATAAATGGATAGGGTTGAAACTGTATCTTTTTGGGTCTTGATTTAGAGAAGAACTTGGCACAGCTATTCTGGTCATGATTGGTCCATGAGTGAAAAATATGTCCTAAAATATCTTGATACTAAGAAATGAAGAATCAGAATTCTTGAAGGGCACAGAGAAGATTGAGAATTATTGATGAATTTTACATTTTGATCAATTTTGAGAATAGATTTGTCTTTCAGAGGATATTATGACATTGCTCAATAATGTATTTTAAATTGAGGACATGTTCGTGCATGTGTAAAATATTTTGTGTTACAGTTAACAAATTCTCTATTTCTCTTACTTCAAAAACAAGAAGCATGCAGTTTTAGAGGCAGAATAAAATTTTGCAGTAATAGTTAAAATTTTTCATTTTGCCAAAGAGAAAACTAATGTAGAAAAATAAGATGACTTCCCAAGACCAAATAGAGCCAAGATTTGAGCAGCTATAACAGGAACCCAGTGGGATTCATGGGTCAAAAAAGAAAGCACATTTAGAGAAACCCTTGAAATAGATATTGCTATTTTTTCCTCATTTTCATTCTCCTGCTTTCCCTACTAGATGTACATGGTCACCCATGTAAAGACTACAAACTAAAGGGTCCCTTTAAAATAAGTGTGGCCACGTAATTAAATTGTTTTTGCTTCTCTTCCTATTTTCACACCTTCAAACCAACTGGAATATAGATCTTGTTTAAACTAACATGGTTAGAGCAACAAGAAAGAGGGAAACAGGGAGCTTCTGTGAGCTTATGAAGGAGAACTGCCTACTTATCCTGGATTGTTTCATTGGACCTGGACTGTTGCGTGAGCAATAATCTTCTGAATGTTTGAAACATTATATTTTAGATCTCTCTACCCTAACACAGTCCTCAGGCCAGCTTTCTGGATACATAGAACACAGAATCTGAGTGGTAAATAGGACCTTAAATAATTTCTGGTCCAACCACTTACCTGCCTATTGATACTAATAGATGTACAATTAGGCAGTTTTCTTGAGTACCTGCATCCTACAATTCAAGGGAAACATCTGGCAATTGATTATCCAAACATTGACTTGCCAAGCATTCCTCTGCTGATGTCAAAAATGTATGCGTGTGAGAGCAGCAAATGAAAGTGTATGTCACTTAGAAATTTATGCTGTAGCACTACCTGCTGCTCCTCCGAAGCTTGTAAGACTTTTCCCCCCAGATTAACTTATTACTTCTGTTCTTAGAACAAGTCATTTATTCAAACATTGGATCGCAAATAGTTAATTAATTATTACAGAGCAGTAACTGTGCTTCGTCAATGAAATAGACAATGTGCCTGTCCTCATATTTGATAAAAAAAAAGTCATTGAAAACAATTATATTAGCAAGTCTAGTCAACGTCATCAAGGTGAAGCACAGGCTAGTATTGGAGTACGAAGGTAGTTTGGTGTTGAGAATGCTAAACTTTTTGTTTTTAATTTGTTTTCACATACAATGCATTGTAGTGGTAAAATTCTTTAATTTTGCCTTTATTTTTGCCAATCAATAAAATGTTGAGGGCATGAGGAGGAGTGTAAAGGCAAGACATCTTTCATGGTGTGGTGAAAATAGTCATAGCTGTGGAGAGAAATGACAACAGAATTTCATGCACCCTCTTTATTTGTGAAGTGGGACAGGAAGGAATCATCAAACCAAAACCAAAAATGGGAGGAAAAGAACACACAAAAGAAGTTTTCCTCTGTCTGCTTATAAAATAATGCCTATCATCCACTCTCCTTTCTAGGGTAAGTAAGCACAATTATGTAATGCTTTGAGTGTGTGATTGTCATAATTTTGGGTTTTAGGGTTACTGAGAAAAATGAAATGCGTGTAGAATGAATCTTATGTAGGATGCATATATTGAAAACTAATTTTATAGATTAAAATTTGATTTTAATAATTTGAAATAACTTATAATACTGAGTTTCATATTCCTAGACATGAAAATTCAGTGAATATACTGAATTAGAATGTGACTAGAGGCAGATATTGCCTGAATGTTGGTCTGAACTTTCAAACTCTACCTATTATTAGTAAGGAAATAATAATAAGAATAATAATAAAGAGGGAGAAAGAAAAGAAGTCATTAGTCCTTCATGTTCATCCCTTTAAATCCATTATTATGTCTGTACTGTAGGATGGTCTATAAACATTGAAAATGAGAACAGATGGTAAAGCAGAACCAAGCATAAGTTTGGATAGTATCCACCAAGAGCAAAATGCTCTATAATTGGTAAATACTGTAATGGAAATATGTTAATTCACATTACAAGGATTTAGGAGTCAAGGCCCATCTGTGCGAAACAAATATCGCCAATAAACATGTTTTTCCACTTGTGTTATCAAAGGATCAAATAGCGATTTCCACCACATTTCAGAGAGAAGCCGTGTATTGAAAAGTCTTTTACTTCTCAAGTACAGTAGGATGTTATGTAGACGTATTTTCAGAAATAAGAGAAGATGCTTTCAAGCAACTCTTCATTATTTCCTATTTTATTTTTCAGAGTCTTTTTACTGACCTTATGTGTGTTGTTCTATCTATTAACTCACCTTAGTTTCAGAGGTATCGTTGAAACTCTCTAGCATGCCATGGTTAGTTCACAGTTCCTTGATTTACCTAAAAAATATATAAAGGATGCTAATGAGACTGATATGTCATCTTTCCAAAGCAGCCTCTTGCCTTCCTTATTATCCTTTAAAATATGTCTGGAAGCCCAAGAAATCTACACCTATTTCTCTATGGGCACTTTGCAACACAACTAAAAGTATATTTTGAAGTAGATAGTAGTTCACGCAAAGATTGCTGTTGATTATGAAAAACAAGTCTGCCTGTAATGGCACACATTTTGCATGGAAAGAATGCTATTTTATGTATACCATGTACTCTATTGATGAAAAACATAGACCTACTCACAAATATGAGTCCAAAGGCCCAATTTACTAAAAATTAGTGATCCATCAGATTGATGAGCATAAAGCAATCTGCACCATTGCTGCCTTGAAATTTCTTGCATCAGTCACCAGATCGTGATTTATCAACAGGGTTTCAGGGCTTGCAAAATAGCACAATTCTAACCACATATTAATATTTAATCTGGCATTTTAAGTGCACCTAACAAAAGACCCTAGAGCTGATGACAGGTCCTTAAATTGTGAATTTCTTAAAAGGGAATTGAGCAGGGCCGCAGTGATTTCAAGGAAAAAAAGAAAAAGGAAAATAAATGTGTTCCTACATTTCTTACGTAGACCTCACAAGCAGGGCTCTAATTTTTCTTAAAAGTATTCATCATGCGTTTTTAGATGCTTTATTAGAGAATCACAAGACTGGATCTGGCGGCTGGCTGCAAAATCCACAATTTGATGACAGAAGATGCATTTTGGTTAATAAATTTTATATTAGACAATTTGCTCCTAAAATAATTCATTGGCACTTCCAAAATGTTGCTAAATGAGAGACGATATAGCCTATAAATCACTTGAATCACCTTATTTCTTGCTTTTAAGCAACTAAATCTGTTCACAAGTAATAAGGTGAAGGTCCTCAGTAGGCAAGTGGGTTTGCTTTGCAACCTTATTTTCTGGGCTCTAGATGACCATTAATGCCAAATTCCAGAGATATCCAGATCCATTTCGAATCAGAGAGTGCAAAAGAAGGGAGAGTGACCTTACCTGCTGATATTATCAAATACATGCAATTATTATATTTAATGTATATGATGGGTACACAGAATAGGTATTGCATTAATTCCATTTGTGACTAAAATATACCATAATTGATGAAAGATGTTCCTGTAATAACAGGAAGCCACCTGTAATAACAGAATGTTTATTAGTGCACAAATGAGGGTTATAAATGATGTTGCTTATCTATGGAACAAAACACAAAAGACAACTTATTAGCAAAAGATAAATTGCTTAGCAAAATCTCAATGAGATGCTAGGTTTGTCATGAAAAAAATCTTTTTATTTGCACAGACCAATGCCTTTATAATCCATTTAAAATAATATACTTGCCACTAGGTGGCTATTTCTGATCAGATCATTTTACCATTTTAATTACATTTTTAATATCCTGGCTGCATAAACAAAGATAAATTACAAACCCTGCACAATCTGGCTGCTAGCTCAGGCATAGTCAGTCATAATATCAGCTTTTGTTTGTGCCTCCTCTAATTAGATTCTGAAATCTAGGCTTTGTCAATCAATAATTTTAATTTTAGAATCGCCTTTTGATCTTGCATTTCATGTTTGTTTGGGAAAATGATCAGTAGGACAAAGCTGATAATTTATGCAGAAACAATCTCTCAGCAGAGCTACACGCACGTTCCTCCCCATCAACAGAAGCCTGCAGACTAAGCTTGACACAGGTCTAATTAGCATGCAGATATGTGTCGCCTCATTGGCAATTCAAATTGCTTTTTTATAATGTACCTCAAATTGTGCTACTCAAACATTGTATTTGATTTCCAAAGCCCCCTGGGCATCCCATAATGTCTCCCTTCATCCTGGGTATGAAGCATTTATTGAACAGTCTGCTGAGACTGGCTGTCTTTTCGAAAACACCCAAACATCGTGTCCCTGGGACCAGCTTTTCTTGTCAGGGAACAAGTTGTTCTTCTGCGGAATTCCTTGTGCCACATTTGTAGGTTTAGAGATGACATGCTACCTCATGAGTGGCTTCTCCCACGTGGTTGATCTATAGAGGGCTTCACTCCTGTGCCACTCATTTTTAAAGTGGGGGAGGATGTCTGGTGAGCACACATTAATATGCGGCACATAACCACATCTCTGAATGCCAGCCTTCCATTCTTCATTAAACAAAAATGGCTGGATTGCAGGGATTGTTTTTCCTTTCTCCCACGTGCGTGCGCGCACACACTCGCATTTGCTTTCTTGGGCACACACACATGCACACAACCACATCCACAGGCACCTACACACCTACCGAAGATACCCAGAGCATGTCATTGTCAGGATTAAGTTATGTGTGAAAGTTGTCTGCTGCACACATGACAAATAACGGGATTCCAGCGTACACTGGGGCTTTTTTTAATTCTTTTTTTTTTTTTTTTTTTTTTTTTTACCATGCAGCAACAAGTGGCAGAATCAATGGTGTACAGTTATTCAGCAATGTAATTCATTTCACTGGCTTTGGCTCCTAGCCAGATCCGCCATCTGTCTCTAGCTCTCCCTCTCCCCCTCTCTCTCCCTCTCCCTCTCTTTCGCTTGAATTTGTCCTACATTTCGTAATGTTACGTGCCTGCCATCCTTATCCTATGCCAGAAGTACAACACCAGTCTCACCCCCATTCCGGCGTGGAGTTCTCTGAGTTCGGTGGCACTTGGGATATTCCACTTCAGTGCCATGGGAAGAAAAGGGTAAGCAAAAAGCAAAAGGATTAATGCAAAAAAAAAAAAATGTATAATGTTCTGATATCCAATTGCTCCGGCTTCAGCCTATTATCCAAAGCCTTGAGATGGATCTGCCTCATCCAGGAAGTTTTCCTGCTTCATTAGAGTATCTTCGTTTTCTTTATCAGACGCTGACTGGCACACCACGCCAGTGCACGGCTCCATGTAATGCCTGCTGTTGGACACTTGCAGAGCTCTGCCACCAAGCAACCTCCTGCATTGGAAATCGGGGCACTAGTCCAGGATCTTTTGCGTGCTTGCTGTTTGAAGCTGCAGAAAAGTGAATAATCAATTAAGTATTGATTTCTTGTAAGATTTGGTAAATTTCAAAGGCAAGACAAAGAGGATGGCTTAAGGAAACACTGCAGGGACTTGGCGTAAATTAGACAACTAACGGAATCACAGAATAAAATAACACCTCAACTGAAGATTTCCTTGGAAGAATTAGCACTAGCTATTGGAAGACAATGGTGGATTTAATCAAAACAGCAGGCATGCAAGAATTTTACCCGTGAACCAGGAAAAGGAGCTAATTATAACCACCTTTTTAATGGAGCTAATTTGACTGAATGGATGCAAATGTGCTTTATTTACGGATGAAGAAGCAAGCCTTACTGCATGATCTTGGGATCATCGTATCTGCTAAGCTTTGCAGCTCCTGTTACCTTCAGTACATTTTTATTTCCGGAGAAGGTATTTATATGTAAACAACAGCTAACCATGCAAAAGATTCATCGAAACAATATACTATGGCATATGAGATATAATCATAATTTTGCAGCCACTCAGGATTTCCCCTGACTTGGGGGTTTTGCAACCTTTGCGTGCAATGGGTTATGGTAAACAATAAATGAATGATGTTAAACTGTTGTGATTTTTCAATGTGTAGTTTATTAATTTTAGCTTTCTTAACATGTTGATTCTGAATTATTTGGCAATAAATCCATAATGAAAGGAAGGGAATCGTTGGGTGGGTTTTTTTAAAAAATGCATTTGCAGTCTTCTCATAGATCGGAATGTGTCGGTCCCACCAGCCCATGAGCTCTATAATTATAAAAGAATGGTAAAATTTTTTTGACAATTTGAAGAATTGGATTTATAATGAGAACAATGTGTTATAATCAGTAAAAGGAGAATTGTTATGTTTGCTCTCTGGGTGGAATGTTCTTGAGTGGTTAACTCTTCTGTTCCTGATGAGAAGTAAATATCATAAGTGGCAATAAGCAGAGATTGTAATGACAATGTTTTGTTCTTATGCATCCTCATATTTCAAGCTGAACTGCATTTTAATCATTTCCTTCTATTTCTATTATTTTCCTTTCTATTTTTCTTCTTTTCATCATTTTTTCTGTCTTGCAATCTACGTTCCCTGAGCAACCATAGGAACCAAGTTACATTAAGCTTCAACACAAAGACCTTGTAAGAATAATGAATCCTCATTTGCATCGACATTTGTATTCAGATTGCCAGGCTATAAACTTGGCAGATCATGCGGAATATTAAGTAGAGGCTTCCACGGTAAATTGTGGCTCTTGAAATTGCTAAGTATGCCCTCCCCTTTTTTTTCTCTCTATCTGTGGTGGCAGGTGAGGTCTCATGACTACTTGCTTCTTAAGAAGCGTATTGGCTCCCTCATCTTTCAGTATATGATGTCAGTTTCAAGCAGAAGAGGGAAAAACCGGTAGTAGGTATTCTAGGGGAAGGTACAGTATGACATGGGACTGAGCATTAACTCTAGAAGCCAGAGATCATGAGAGAGGTATCTTTAAGCAGTTGAAGTTGTGGGAAAATTACCATGTGTAGACTAAGATTTGATTTTCTGGTATGTTCAAAATACCCTAACCTCATAAAAATTCACACTCATATTTTAAAGCTTCTAAAAGTTATAAGAGGACAAAGGTAGTTTTCAGTCACAAAATAATTTAATTATGCCATTCTGAGTCATCCTCAGTGCTCTACTCATGCCCATTCTTAAAATATTTAAAATGCTTTGTTTTTAATAAGTCACTATGGATTGACTGATTTAATCCTTGGTTTTACTTGATTCTGAAATGGTAAAATAGGAATAGTCATAGTTTCTTCAAGCAAACTTTTAAGTTCAGAAATATGACCTATATGGTCATTTCTGCAACACAGCAAACAGTGGGATGAAAAATGTAGACTTTAATTTCCATGCTTGGTCCACTCCGTGTAATGCCAAACAAGTGAGTAATTGGAAACATTTGTGCATGACTTAATTTTTCATGCATTATCCCAGTGTTTCAGATTGTTGTAAACAGAGCCTAAATCTATGACCTATTAACAAACTCTCACTTCTTGCCATCCTTTTTTCCCTTAAGAAACCTTCACTGGTGAGGAACAACAAAACATTAGAAAATCAGCCTTGTAACAAACTTACAATGGACATTTTAATAATGACTTTCTTTCTAATTCTACTTCTTTAATTTAAATAATGTGAAAGATGAATTATGGACTAAGTTTACTATAAAGACATTTCCTTATGGCATAGGGTAAGGAATTATGAACTTGTAGTAACTACTATAAGCAGCTGACTTAAGTAACTCTTACTTTAGGTTGGGGTAAGATTTAATTGTATGTGGAAAAATAGGAGAATGTTTTATGAAAGATGCTAGAGGTTTTTTTAGAAAATACACACCAGCAAATATTTAAGACTAAAGGATTATATTTCATAAGCTTCTATAAACTTGTAAAAATATTTTTGAAACTCTTACCATAGCATATATCAATATACCATAATGTAGTATATTTTAAAGTAGGTTTTAGATATTCTTCTTAGTAACCAGGTTTTAGAATCTGAAAAGAAAAAATGTAAATCATAACTTTTCGGGAAATTACATGTCTGTATTCCACAATCTCATCTTTTTTTGAGGAAAATAAATGATTAGATACTTTGATACTAATCACATCTATATGAAAATCAAAGACATTACGACTAACTGGCAAAATTTTACTTTTATATTTAGTTTTTTATGTGAACAAGATGAAAGCATGATAACTAATATAAAGTTGCCTTGATCTACAGTAATCAGAGATAGAACTAAACAATCTTAAATGGTGTCCTTTTCCTGGGGCCTTAATGATAGCACCTTATGATAAAGTATAACCACCACTTCATAACACATTGCAAGCAAAGGTTAGAAACTGATCTGTTATTTTGAAACAATGTTGTTTATACATGTCAAGCAAAGACATAAATATGTCTGTTCTTTAGCGTATATTTGCTAGTTCACATGAATCTGAAATTCAGTTTAATAGGCTTCAGAATGGTATTTTTCCTAATGTGGGTGGGAAGGAGGTGTGAATGCTTTTTCCATAGAAAAAGTTAGAATACATTTGGTGTGTTCAAAGAATATGTTTTGGTTACATACTCAAATAGGATTTAGAAAGGAAAAGATTTATATTTATACCTTTTTTCAACACTGCCCATCAATTTGAAGCTGTCTTCTTTAATAAATGCTAATGATTTGGTTGATTACGTTTATGCATGTACTTACCATGCAGTTTGGGAATCAACCACTGATGAATCTCTATCAAGAAGAGAAATTATAGCATTAGCTCATTTGTTTTCTAAACAGCAGGAGTGAGAATTCTATCCAAAACGATAATAGTGATATTGTTTTAATATCCACACAGAAAAGCAAGTACAATTTCTTACCCACCTTCTCAGTGTTTTGTACAGCTCACATTTATTAACTATGGTCTCTTCCTCCTGTATAAGAATACAATTGAGTATGTATTTTAAACTGGAAAATCAAAACTAAAATCAATAATCAAACTGAAACACATATTTAAATTGAAGTTTCTTATCTAAGTCTTTGAGAGCAAGCGTAGTTGTAAACCTCCTCCACCCACCATTAAAAAATAGCACAATGACATGAGCTCAGGGCAATTTCTCTATGTTCTTCTTCTGTTTATGTTAGAGGTATTTTTTACTAACTGGTTAAAATGCCATTACTATGAGATTTTCCCCACCATAACTTGTATTGTCACTGTTACACTAACTAGTTAGCTTGTTAGCCAGAGGAGCAAGGCCCAAAGGACAGGGCCGGGCATCCCAGAGCAGATTAGCCCTTTTCCTGTACAGATTAGAGCAACAGAGCCCTGTGTGTCTTACACTGAGAAAGTGGGCTTTGCTGAATTTAAAATCATCCTGTTTCATTGGTCTTTTTTTAGCAGGATACCTGAGGGCTTTGCTGTATGCATGATGCACTCAGAATTGTGAGACTTAGACCACAACATTTAGAGTCACGTGGATTCATGACTTGACCTTTCAAGTCAGTTCAATATTTTCACTTCTACGAAGAGGGAAATAATCAACAGGACTGTCTTGATTATATTTTATTTATTTTCATCTAGACAAGTAATGAAGGGAAAAATCTCTAGGACTATAGGGATATAAATATGTGTATATATACATATATATATATATCCCAGTATATAAAACTAGGAGAGATGTATATAATATGATAATAGATAATAATTTCCTCTCAACTATAAGGAGATATAGATAGATAGATAAATAGATGGATAGACAGGGAGATAGAGATAATACTTTCCTTTCAAGCTTTAAAGTGTATATATCATTGCTACTGAGGGAAATATTAACAGTTCATAACGGCAAATTCTTTCAATTAAGAATCAAAACTGTGTGTGTATCTATAAGGAATATATATTTGTATACACATACATGGCCAAAATATTTTTGATGATAAGAATGGATGATTGATGTATATGGACATCATGAAATGAAGAGAGAAAAGTAGAAAATAGGAAACAATCCAAAAGCATAGAATCAGAGAAAAATTATTCTCATCTCTGGTATAACTTGGCAGTCTCTATAGTCAATTAAAAACTCAGAATTAATTTTTATATTTAAGTATTTGTTCTGATCCTTTTATGATTCACAGAAGTAATTCCAGGAATAAATAGGAGGCCTTACTAATATTTCAGTAATTTTGAGATTATTTGGAGGATTTTGCTTTAGTCATGAAAGAACAAATGACATTTTGTGATTATTACACTGACATAAGTGAATTACATTAATGTGTAATTAATTTTCTTCCTTAAGAGTTTGTTTATAGTACTAATTACTTAAAAATAAATTGAAGTGAGGCTTTACACAAATGCTACCCAGTTATCTGCTTTTGTCACCAAATGTTACTGTAAAATATTTTTAAACAATAATTCAAATAGTCTTTTTTCATAATAGTCCTATTTCTACTACACTAAAAATTGTTAAGCAAAATAATACTCATTTAGGCAGGCATAAGAAAGCAGCAAAAATTCTTATTTTTATTTTAGTTATTATCTTTTCCAAATTGGACTACAGACATTCTTTCCCAGCTACCTGAGACATTAGGTTAAATATTTTATCCTTTCTTTTCCCTACAAAGACTCCCCTAAATCCAGTGTAAATTTTTCTTTGAATGAAATAATCACATATGGACTTCTCTCTCACCTGTTGTACATTCTGACATCAATAGGCAAACCTCAATTCCAAGACCCACTTGAGATGGATGGCCTCTCAGAGAAACAAATTTTCTAATTGTTTTGCTTTGATGAATTTTCCAAGATAGGGGGCTAGGTTGTTAACTATGATTTCAAAGATGTGGAAAGGGCTTCCTGCCCTAAATTTTAAAATATCATGCAACTGACTTCACAGTTTCCTCTGCAGGTGCTACTGACTCTCCCCTTGTTCATTCAGATAATCCCATCTAGGCCAAAGTAATTTTACATTTTCAACCGGTGGCTGTGTCCTTCCCACCCTAGTCCTCTCCCTAAATGAGTTTACCTTCTTCTTCCCTCACTAAACAATTATTATTTTGAATATTATGTCATACTGTCCCTTAGTCTTCTGTTGTTTTCACTGCTATTGGTGTTTAAAAATAGTCTTTTTAACTTTTAAAATCCAACTTTTTTATGCTTTACTAATCCAGTAAATATAAAGTAAAACTAGTTCCCTCCTTTTCAAACAGCAAAACTTGTAGCAATCAGGAGCTACATGTTCATGACATATTGATTCATTGGCATCCTCCCAAATCATCATAGTGGCTGTGATGTACATCTCGTCTCCCTTCTGTGAATGACTATGTTCATTTAGTCATTTTTCCATCACAGATGTATTGAGCTCCCATTTTGGGTCATGCACTTTTGTAGAAGCTGTATAGCTATAAAGGTGAGCTAGGTAGAGATTGTAGACAAACTCTTAAAGTAGCAAACGATGAGAAACTGCTCAGGAAAATACACATAATCATGCAGTTAGGCATTTTTTCCATTCCTATGTACATATGAAGGAACTTGTGGGATTCAAGTTGCAGTTTGAAATATTTCTTAAATAGATATAAAACTCCCATTCCAATTTCATTTGGTAACCTTGAAGTGGTTCAACTAATCTCAGCAATGACAGCTTAGAACAGACCACTCTACACTGTTAAAAATCACCAGGGTTACAACAGATTTTGTTTATGCAGGTTATAGTTACATGTATTTACCATATTAGAAAGTAAAACAGAAATTATATTTAAATTATTCATCAATTAATTTAAAATAACAACTATAAACCCATTCAATGTTAACATAAATAGTATATTACTCTAGTTATATTTTAAAAATCAAAAAGCAAGGAAATACCATTGTATTATACTTTTGTGAATCTCTTTAACATGCAACTTAACATAAGATGCTGTATTTTGACATCTGCTTTTATATTTAGTCTTGCAATATGTTATTTGGATTGAGGATATGAAGAATGTCCACTTTCCCACAAATACATAATTGAAAAGGGGAAGAACATTTTAGTAGACTTTTCAGCTAATCAAAGATATTTTTTTGATACACTAAATGTCAACAAGCAGTTGTTTCTTAAAAGATAGTTGCAATACAGAATCTGAAACTGTATCAATGAACTTTTCTTATTTATGTTAAAATCTATTATTTATCTTCATTATCAATGGATCTTTGATCTATACATGATTTTATAACATCAAGAATTGGTCTTTTAGAAACTATTGGTTCACAGAGTTATGCAGATCTTCCAAATGTTGACACATTTCATTATACAGTATAAAAAAATAGTAGCATTCATTAATGTTCCCACCATGATCCCATCAGAAATATCATTAAGTATTGAGAATCTGTCAAGCTCATGATGACAGATAGAAATTCTGCAAAATTCTAATTCTCCTTGAAAGCTGAAGTTTTATCATTGACAAGAAATACTGTAAGTTGTTTCCCTTAGTGTGACAGACTTACCTTTTTAAATTTTTAGATAGAAATTTGTACAAAAGTGGCTACTTCAGCTCAGACTCAATCACACAAGTGTTTTACCTTAAAGAAACCATCATAATTAGTCCTACAGTACACAGCAAAAGTTCTTTAAGGGCACTTCCCATTTTGTGATATAGAGTATTAAAAAAGGTACATAATTAAGAGACAAAATTTAATAAAATTAATTGCATAATTAACTGCTTCTTCAAAAATTGAACACTTTTTTTTAGTGGAAATATATCACCCTTGCACAAAATGAAGAATACAATGACTTCTAGTACAGTTTGGTGTTACTTGATTCATTCTCAGAAGCCAAGACTGCCACAGCTCCAGCATTATAAGCAAATTTCAACAAAATAAAAAAAAGCAAATAATAAAAGCATTACTGTGAAAATAGTTTTGAACTCAAGGACTCCCTGAAAATATAGCAGGGCTCTTCAGGGGTCTGGTGCCATGGTTTGAGAATCAATAACCTAGAAAAACCTAAAACATAACATAGCCATACATGTTCTTTAATTATTTACTAATAATGTGATATTCAGTATCACTTTAAGATTAACTAGAACTCATTACCACCTATATTAACAACATTTCTAAATTGCTTTTCAAAGCATTATTTATATATAAACAAGATTTCATATATATGTAATGTTCTCATAGTGCATACATATGTGTATATATCTTGTTTAGCCATTTCAAAAACTCAATACTTTATCATCATTTTTTTAAAAGAAAATTACAGCTGCATTTAATGACTTTTTTCAAGGTCACAAGACCTGTAAATGACAGAATTCAGATTTATATCCAGGTTTTCTGGAGTTCAATGTTCTCATTTTACCATAGCTGTTCAAAATAACCCTTTCAAGGCCTCCACTAACTTAAGGAATAGTGAACAAGTCCTGTACCATCAGTTTGTTAGCAAGTCTCTATTTAAGCACTATGAGAACATTACATGCATATATATAAATCTTACATCCCTTCCAAATTTTTTATGGCATGGAAGTCCCATTTTACATCTATTCTATCACTACTCAAAATTACACTGTAGTTATATGATATTCCACAACATACCTTGTTTTCTTAACTACTATAATGATGGATAGCTGATTTGGTCACTATATCAGTCAAAAAAATCACTGACCATTTCACGGTATGGTCATTCCAACCTTCAAAATGATCATTTCAAATCAGTTTGTGATCTAATCAATTGCACACAGACCAACTACAACTATATTGACCAAAAGGAACTGAGCAGAACTTTGGGGGGTACAGGAGTACAGGAAACAGAAGTTTAAAAATAATTCCTGAACCTTATAAAGACTCTTATATAAAACATTTTAAGTTGGAGCATTTTAACTGGAGCCCTGGATCCTCGCCTGGATGCCAACTAATTCGTTATGTTAAGAAAATATTTACCACCGCCATGGCTCAGTCCCCTTGTCCATATAATGAGAGGGAATTACTATATGATCTGTTTCCCTTCAAATTTAATATTGTATAATTTTGACATAGAGATAAAAGTACCTCCCTTTTAGACATTCATGATTTTCTTAATTTACAAGTATTTTTTTTATGCCAGTCTGACTTCACACTCTATACTGAAATCTTTAAAATCCAATTCATTACCCAAATTTACAAGTGAAAGTTTTATAGAAGCACTTTATTTTATCAGCCATTTAAACCTCCTTAAGTATGATGTTTAATAAAATATATTCTGACTCTTTGTGCTTTCTTCCACTAAACAAAAATTAAATTGTTTTTATAATTGTTTTATATTGTTAATGTTATAATACATTTGATAAATAGAGATTGATTTTTCCCCTAAAGATGAAATATAATCTATCCTGAAATATTCATAAGAAACCCATAAGAATAATGTTAGCGTGGTGAGGGAAAGAATCGAGTTGTTAAGTTTGTTTGCAATTATTGAAATTATGGAAGCACAGGTCTTCCAGAGGCAGAAATATAATCACAATTATCTGGTTTGTAAAGAAACCATTTTTATTTCTGTAGCCAAGGGACAGCAAATTATGGGGCCCTTTTTATGAAGAATCCTTTTTTGCATAACCATAATATTTGTTATTTACTTTGCAACATTTATTCCCTTCTATCTAATATTGAAATCAGAGACATGCTATTTTCACTGGGAACATGTTTTCAAATCAGACTGTGCTCCGAAACCTAGGCTTTGCTGCTTGCAAACCACAGGAGTGTGATCAGGTGATTTGCCATTTCTAAATCTCTGTGGAAGAAAAGAAACCAAGACTCTCTGGGTTGCTGAGGGACAAGCAGGCAGTGTCTTCATGATCAGGTCCCTACTGTGCCTTCAACACTGCTCAGTCCTCCTCTGGATGATGAGAAGTGACAGCACAAGAAAGAGGGTGGCACATAGTAGGCAATCGATGTGCAGTGGTTTCACATCTGTCCCTGAAACTAAATTGCAAACTTTTAAAAAATGGAAATGGCATCTTCACATCTTCATTTATGGAGTAATGTGGGGACTTGGTTATAAAAACATTAAATAAAGATAGCAAAGAAAAGTTTTATAGCTGTTATTTCAATTATTTATGTAAAACAAATATTGGGAAGAGGCCGTCTGAATGAGCATCATCAGGGGATTGTTCAAATAAAGTGCATCTATAGACTATTATACAACAATTAAAAATAATAATATGGTACTATAATGTGTTTTTATGGAGTGATTTCTAAGATATATTAAATTTAAAAAGCAAAGTACAGAAGAATATGTCAATATATAATATGTTCCTATGCGTGTAATCATGTACAGTAGTCCCCTCATCTTCTGGAGATATGTTCTAAGACCTCGAGTGGATGCCTGAAACCTCAGATAATACCAAACTCTGTATGTACTATGTTTTTTCGTATACATACATACTTATAATAAAGTTTAATTTATAAAGTAAGCACAGGAAGAGATTAACAATAACTAACAATAAAAGTGAACAATTATAACAATA